>JBAKBP010017647.1:0-48469 GCA_037953745.1 Lithodes maja
ATGCCTTCTTGAAAATTACTATACACTGTAGATTGGTTACCGTACCTATGTAATAAGTGTATTGTGCGTGCGTTTTCTAATTTTAAGAATAAAAACTACAGTATTTTGTTTTTCCTTTTTTCTAAAAGTTTTCGAAAAGTGCATTTCGGGTCTAGCTTCTAATACTTTTTCCTTTTGTTTGTGCAATATTCACAACTTTCACTTGCTTTCCTACCTATCAATGTTTATGTATTCATTTAAGTAAGCAAAGCTTTCTTTAGGAGAGAAAAGGAAGGGTATAATGTGCTAAAAAAAGCAAACAAGTCATTTAATTAACTTAACCTGGTTAGTTAGTTTAGTTACATTGGATTGATTTGATTAGTTTAATTTTGTTAATAATAGAGTAGGCTACTTAAAAATTACTTGTTACAGTACCGTACCTATTTAAGTAAGTAACAGTTATGGTACTTATTTGAAAAAGTAACAGCATACTGAAAACAGTTATGTGTTAGCAGTACTTATTCAAGTCAGTACAGTACCTGTTACTTATTTGAATAGGGAATGGTAACGCATAAGCGTTTTCAGCACTGTTGCTTATTTGAATAGGTACCGGTAACAAATAACAAGTAATCGTTCTCACTTCCTGTGTTGCTTATTCAAATAGATAGCCTTGGTGTTACTTATTTGAATAGGTAAAAAATATCAAGTATCTGTATTTAGTACCGGTAGGCTACTCTGTTACGTATTTGCATAAGTAACAGCAACTGTACCGTCAACTGGGGTGAATTCGAACATCATCGCAAATATAAAGTTATTTATATAATTATTAATTAAGGTGCTGTATGTATGTATGTAATTAATAAACATATTAGAAATAGAAATCTGTTTCACCAGGCTTTTCGTAATACTTTTGTATCAATTTCGTGGGTAAAGATCTTTAATTATAATTCAACAAGTACCGGTAATAAAAAACAATTATACTAGCATGGGAGAATGGAAGTGTGCCTGAAGACTGGATACCAGGCTTAACCCTCTCACATCCTTATGACGCAGAGGTTGCCAGATTAGCAATAAGAAATAGATTACTTTCACTCTTATAATTACCTCTCCAAAATTAGTTTTCTGCCCACAGCTAACTCAAAGACAACTGCAGAGGTTGAAGTAAATAAACCAAAGGTTTATAAATACCCCGGACGGTAACAAAGGCTTTAAAGTATCCCTAATAGGCTCAAAAATTGCGTCAGGACGTGAGAGGGTTAATACAGTAGTACCGTACCTCTGTATAAGGAAAAAAGAGAGATAGGAGTGTATGGCAATTACAGGGGTGGGGGGGGGTGGGGGGGGATATATGCCCTTAGTATAGTGGAACTCTCTCCCTCAATATTTCTTTCTTTCATCCTATGACTTAGACTGCTTTGAATTTCGTGTGTCCAAGCATTTGGACCCCAACGTCCCTTGAATTTGGCTCTCTGTCACACTTGGCTTTGGGGGAGATGCTCATTACAGGCAGCCTGCCTTTTGTCTTCTTCATACACATAGACAAGAAAAAGGGAAGATGTACTTTAGGATAGTAATTAAGGAGAGGGAGAGATAAAAGAGCTATGGGTTGGTGAGGAGCAGGGTGAGTTAAGGAGAGGAAGAGGCTGTGTAGAGCAGATCGTTTCCTTAAGATACCAATATGTTGTGGACAAATATTTGGAAAACAATGAAGTTGTATACTGCCTTCATTGACTAGGAGAAAGACTATGACAGATTTGATAAAGTAGGTTGCGGTTCTGTGGAAAGAACTGAGAGTATATGGAATACCGGTACCGGTAGTTGATAAATTGCTGGAAGTGGTGAAGAGCATGTACGAGGCTGGAAGGGCAGCAGTGTGTGTAGAGGATGAAAAGAGTGAGTTCTTTGAGCTGAATGTTGGATTGAAGCAACAAGTATGTGTGATGGGGATGGATGTAGACTCCGGGCGTACGTTCGTCATGTTTACATGGGCGATCGCCGCGGTTAATTTCGCGTCTATTTTGACGGCGATTAATTTGGTTATTTGGCCCCCTGCTGGCAATATATATGATGACAACATGTCATGGGGGGGAGTTGAGGTGGGGGGGGAGGGGGGGGGGGCAAAGCCCCCCCTCAACATATTATTGTATCCAATGGCATTCAAAATAGATGGGAACATGATTGCAAAGGTCCGACTTCTACCCCGCCGCCGTCATGTTTACATTTGTCGATCGCCGTGGTTAAGTTCGCGTCTATTTTGACATAGATTTTTTTTTCGGTAATTTGCCCCCTGCTGGCAATATGTATGATCATGACAATATGTCATGGGGGGGGTGAGGGGGGCTTTGCCTCCCCCAACATATTATTGTATCCAAAGGCAGTCAAAATAGACGGGAACATGATGGCAAAGGTCCGACACCACTACGCGTAGTGTAAACAAGACTGGCGGTACGCCCGCACTTAACATTCTTGCCGTGTGATGTCCCCAGGGTTATTCAGTAAATACAGTATATGGATGGAGTCATAAAAAAATGCAAGGAAGAGCAGTGGATGTTGGAGTACCGGTACCCCAGGAAATGAGTGGAAGTTGTCTGTGATACAGTTCTGTAGTTAGAAGATTTACCGTAATTGAGGGTGTTATAAGACATAACTATTAGAGACCCTTCCTGAAATGAATACAATTATAAGGAGGTCATCGGTATTGAAGAGGTTTAGGAGAAAAAATTGAAAAAACATATGCAGTATACGGTAGAAGAAACTCAAACAATGTAGTGGAAGGTTAATTGTGGCATGGGCAAAATAATAATAATAATGTTCAGGTTACTTATATATCTATGCCTCTAGTCCTTCATCCCTACTGGCTGCACATGGTGTTAAGTATAATTTCTATGCAGATGATTCACAGTTGTATATTGAAATTAATAATATCGATGAGGTAAAGAATAAATTTTCATAACTCTTTGTCAGACTTGAAGATCTGGATGACTAGAAGGAAGCTCAAATTGAATGATAACAAGACGGAGATTATAGTCATTAATGGTAATTTGAGAAATAGTGTCCATGAAGATTTTGGATGTCTAGAATTCGGTGAATCACAGCTCCAACCTTTGGAATCAGTGAAAAACTTGGGCGTTGTATTTGACAAAAATCTGAACTTTAAGAATCATATAAATAGTGTCGTGAAGAGCTGTCACCTTTACATTCGTAACCTTTATGCTATAAGGAAGTTCTTGAGCAAGGAATCTCTTTTGACTCTCATTCATTCATTTGTTATATCTAGAATTGATTACTGTAATTCATTGTTCATTGGTCTACCAAATGTTACTTTGAAAAAACTCCAGTCTGTTCTTAATAGGTGTGGTAGAATGATATTTTCACTTCCACCCAGAACACCCACCACATATTATCTAATAGATCTACACTGGCTTCCCATCAAGGCCAGAATAGAGTTTAAAGTGTGCCTGCTGACATTTAAGGTGCTGAGGTTTGGTGAGCCTAAGTATTTGTTGGATCTTCTATTTCCAACACATAATGAGTCAAATGTGAATTTGCGTAGTGGTGATGACACATATCGCCTTTATGAGCCCAGAGCCATTGGAAACGTGCTTTTGCTGCTAGATCCTTTTCTTATGTTGCCCCAGGTCTATTCAATCGACTTCCTGTGTCACTTAAGCAGTTGAATTGTGTTGACGCTTTTAAGAAACAACTGAAGTCGCACATATTTCTGAGGGCTTATGATATTGGGGAGCATAGAGTTACTGATGACTATAAGCTCTAAAGTTTTTTTTGTTTTTGTTTTTTTGAAATGGAAAAATTTAAGTTAATGTGAGCGCTCGTGAATCCACTTGGAGAATTGGCGCTCGAACAAATAAAATACAGTACCAGCATATTATTATTATTATTATACTGTAGCACCATTTCTCTCTAGCTCTCTCTCCGATATTTAATAGCGCTCAACCAAAGTTTATTACCAAACACTATTACCCATTTCCTTGCTCAAGGGAAATGGTACCAGCTACCAGAGTATGCGAAAAACCTTCATGCCTGATCAGGGAATTGTTCTCGGGTCTCCCGGGGAGTGAGGCCGAGACGTTCTCCACTACATTACCGAGCTGTCTGAACAAAGTATAATAGCGTGCAGGCATTTCTTCATAGCCATCTTTCAGTGGTTAGGGCTTATTTTGTATCCTCCCTAGACCTCCATCAAGCTTAAAAAACTACAGTACCACCAAGATCCACCTTCAATGTAAATTTATACAATTTTGTTTGAAGACTTGAATGAATATGAGAAGGAATAATGAATATAAGGTAGCATTGTATTCGCCATTATATAATTTCTAAAGACATAATTTGAACTATAAATCACAATTTAACCTTTACATATACAATAATAAAGACTAAAAATAACGGACTCTGCTTTCGTTTGGCACCCTGTACACAATCCTCTACTGGCATTATGATAGCAAGAATGAAGTGAAAATAACGGACTCTGCTTTCGTTTGGCACCCTGTACACAATCCTCTACTGGCATTATGATAGCAAGAATGAAGTGAAAATAACGGACTCTGCTTTCGTTTGGCACCCTGTACACAATCCTCTACTGGCATTATGATAGCAAGAATGAAGTGAAAATAACGGACTCTGCTTTCGTTTGGCACCCTGTACACAATCCTCTACTGGCATTATGATAGAAAGAATGAAGTGAAAATAACGGACTCTGCTTTCGTTTGGCATCCCGTACACAATCCTCTACTGGCATTATGATAGCAAGAATGAAGTGAAAATAACGGACTCTGCTTTCGTTTGGCACCCTGTACACAATCCTCGAATGGCATTATGATAGCAAGAATGAAGTGAAAAAGAGGCATCATCCTGCTAAAACTTAACTGTTCAATATTTTGCCAACGTTTTGAGTTTCATTCTGGTTGTCATTAGGAAATTTTACTCAGTTTAAGAAGGACAAACCAGAGTGAGAGGGGTGGAAATGAGTTACTTGAGAAGTGCATGCAGAGTTACATGGAGGGATAGACAGATGAATGAGGAAGTATGAGAGAGGAGTGGTGTGGATGTAGATGTGCTGGAAAGTGTGAAAAGGAACGCCTTGAGATGGTTCGGCCATGTGGAACGTATGGGAAGTGAGAGAATGACTAAGAGAGTGTACTAGAGTGAGGTGGAAGGAGAGAGTGGGAGAGGTAAACCGAAAGAGAGGTGGAAAGATGGAGTGAAGAAGCATATGCGTGAAAGTGGTGCTGGATGGGAGGAGGGGTGTCGACTGACTGGGGACAGAGGTGCATGGGGTTGTTTCGTTCGTGGCCACCCCTTCGGGGATCACAGTGTCCGGCAATAGATAGATAGATAGAAGAAGGACAACAAATTTCTTGTTACATCTGGAGACGGAGGGATGAGGATGACTGGTTTAAGGGGAAATTTGTATTAATTTATATACTTATTATTTTCAGTTTGTGGGTAGATAGATTAGTACTGTAGATAAATAGATTCCTCCCAAGACCTCCATCAAGCTTAAACAAATACTCCTAAGTCACTTCTTTGAGATAAATTTGTAATTTTTTTGGTAGACAAATGTCCCGGCTTTGGTTCCTCATAAATTACAGGCTCGCTATGGCTCGCCAGGAAAAAAATACAGTACCGGTAGGCACCTAAATGGCACGATAGGTCTTACAATTGACAAGAACGAAGGCGAAAGGTCTTGAAATTGACAAACAAATGGCCCGAACTTATAAAACTAAACATGAGGGAAAAGGTGGTTCAGGCCGATTCCTCTTAGAATACAGGCTCGCTATCGCTCGCCAGGAAAAAAATTGAGACCTAAATGGCACGAAAAGTTTTAATATTGGCAAAGGAATGGGGCAAAAGGTCTGAAAATCGCCAAACTAATGAGGCGAATGTCTTGAAATCTCATAACTAATAGGGCTAAACATGAGGGAGGAGGAGGACTCCAAAAACAAACTGCCTCCCCTAAGTAAATTAAATAGTAAAACTTGCAAAATAAACAAACCAAAACTGGAACGACACAATATAATGCAAAAGAACTAATCAAAATCGCTATGTGGAAACAACGCTTAATAAAATAAGATTTATAAATAAAAGAACACATCCACCACATGGGGTGTACATTACTACATGAGCAAGTTAATCTGGTTCCAAGGCAGAATTACAATAGCAATTCAGAAAGGCAGCATTACCAACTTGCAATTTCTGCCAGATTATCTTGAATATACTTTAGGGTAATTGACATAGACTTAACAAGGCATCAGGCAACACGGAGAGCAGCTATTTGGTAACCAACTGATACCGATTAGATGATATTACTCAGTTTATAAAGAGCATAGAAGAATAAAGAGGTAAAGGCTATCTCTCTTAACCCTTTCTGTACCGACGACGTCTTTTTTCCTATTATTCTAGCTGTATTCAGAGGATTTTGTGCAGTTCAAGAAGGATCTGTGGTAGGAAATAGGGTTCAGTGAGATATTTGAAGCCTGTTAATTGCTGAAACTGAATGAAATTGTCTACTAGTAGCCAGAATAAAGTTCAAAGGACGTCACCGGTACAGAAGAGGTTAACCTTTTTGCTCCCTAAACTGAATAACACTGTACTGTATTGTTGAATAATAGCCACAATAAAATTACAAAAGATATTATCGTACTGAAGGTGTTTATGTTAATATTTGCGTTTTGTTTGTTATTGTATTTGAAGGTGTGTGTTTTGTTTGTCTCTGTATACGAGAGGGTATGTTTTTGTTAGTTTTGTGTT
Source organism: Lithodes maja (assembly GCA_037953745.1). NCBI lineage: Eukaryota > Metazoa > Arthropoda > Malacostraca > Decapoda > Lithodidae > Lithodes > Lithodes maja. Next base: position 6,748 of record JBAKBP010017647.1, read on the forward strand.
TTGTTTATCATTGTATTTGAGTGTATGTGTGTTAAGTATAAGTAGTGGAATGACAGTGTGTGTGTGTGTTGAGTAGTGGAATGACAGTGTGTGTGTGTGTTGAGTAGTGGAATGACAGTGTGTGTGTGTGTTGAGTAGTGGAATGACAGTGTGTGTGTGTGTGTTGAGTAGTGGAATGACAGTGTGTGTGTGTGTGTGTTGAGTAGTGGAATGACAGTGTGTGTGTGTTGAGTAGTGGAATGACAGTGTGTGTGTGTGTGTTGAGTAGTGGAATGACAGTGTGTGTGTGTGTTGAGTAGTGGAATGACAGTGTGTGTGTGTGTTGAGTAGTGGAATGACAGTGTGTGAATATAGTAGAGGGGGGGGGGGGGGGGACTTAGTTATGGCTCACTTTCACCTGACACACTTCACTCCTAAAAGCGATGTCACTCGAGCACAGTTTTCTGGCAATTTTCGACGAGCTAGTTTTTCAAGTAGGCCTACCGGTACTATTTAGAGACTCTTTCTCATTGGAATCGGAAACTAGATTGAAGGTAGATTAGGTAGTTTAATTCTTACGAAAATTTAATTTTGAAGCTGTCAGACTATAATTCTATCTATCTATTTATTGCCGGACGCCGTGATCCCCGAGGGATTGGCCATGAACAAATCACCCCCATGTACCTCTGTCCCCAGTCAGTTGACGCCCCTCCTCCCATCCAGCACCACTTTCACGCATATACTTCTTTACACCATCCTTCCACCTCTCCCTCTTTGTTATTCCACTTCACTCCTGTACACTCTCTTTGTCATTCTCTCGCATCCCATACGTTTCACATAGCCGAACCATCTCAAGACAATAATTGCCAATACAAAATTGATGGCAAAATTGACAGTAATTTAACACTGCTCACCAACACTACACAGAAATATAGACATGCAATGGCAAGATATATCATTACATTGAAATATGATTTATAACTTATTGTACAAAATTGTATCTATTGCTTCAATACTGTAATATAATAATAATAATAATAATAATAATAATAATAATATTTATTCAGTTAGCAATTTACAGAGTTGGTACCACATAGTATGTTACAAATATGACATGTACCAGCCTTGCATAATTCCAACTAAGGATAGCCCAATAAGGCCGTTAGGCGTATTTCCATTGGGGTCCTTGTGGGATTAGGTTAGCTGGGGAAATGGGGAGGATAAAGAAATAGATACTTTAGAGAAAGTATTTTCTAGGGGGTTATTTTAAGATACCTTACATCCTATAGTAAATATCAGTAATCCGTAATCAGTAATCATTTCAGTTTGGTTTGTCTATCTCGTATGTCGTATTTAGTAGTAGACATAAGCTTGGTGCTCCCTTCTCGCAGCTGTCCGGTTCAGGTGTTCCTTCAGGCTACGTCTGAAGGAATACAGTGTTCTCTTTTCACGGACTGATTGGGGTAGGTCGTTCCAGTCTTTGATGGCAGTGAAGAAGAATGTTTGCTTACCCTGTCCTTGGATTCTCGGGACCTTAAAATTAAACATCCTGTTTATTGTATTATGTCCACTCCTCTCATTTGCTTTAACAAAATCATTCTTTAGATACTCTGGAGCTCTGTCATAGAAAATTTTGAAGGCAATAGTGAGCCTGATTTCTTTGGCCCTGTCAGAGACATTGAGCATACCTAGTGACTGAAGTTGTTCCTGGCCAACATGTGATCTGGGTCCTAGGTTCAGCATGAACCTAACCATTTTATTTTGAGTGACCTGAAGTTTGTGCTGTGCTGATTTAGATGATGCAGAGTACCAGGATGACACAGAATAGTCAAAATGACATTGAACAAGCGCTTGGCAGAGGGTCTTTTTGGTCGCCGCGGGCAAGCATCCCACCTGTCTATACAGGTATTTTATACGTGCTCTACACTTACTCAGGATAGATTCCAAAATTGTTTCACCTGACAAACTCGCGTCCAGTTTTAGTCCGAGATATTTAACTTGTGACACTGTTGTTATAGGAATATCATTACAGTTGATCGAGAAGCCCACAATGTCTTTCAGTTTGCGGTTTGTTCCACATAAGATGGCTTCCGTCTTGCCCAGGTGAAGAGATATAGTCTATTGTCCACTAGCCATTCACTACATGATTCTAGTTCTTTGGAAAGTGAAGCGGCAATACTTATTGGGTCTTTTCCTGAAACCAGAAGCACGCTGTCGTCTGCATACAGTAATAATTTACATGAGACGCTCAGTTCCATGTCGTTCACATAACAGAGAAAGAGTAAGGGACCAAGGATGCTTCCCTGCGGGCCCCCGCAGTTAATTGGCATAGGATCAGATATATTATCATCAATTTTGACTCTTTGGGTTCTACCACTAAGATAAGATTTAAACCAGTTCACAGACCCTATGCCCATTGATTGTAGTTTATTACATAGGATATCATGGTCTACTGTGTCAAACGCTTTTTGTAGATCAAGAAGAACCATACCAGTGTAGTTACCTTTAGACATTTCTTTACGAATGTGATTTACGAATGTGATTTACGAATGTGTTTACGATTACTGTAGTAGAGTACCGGTAGGGCATGGAATGAAAGAAATGGTGAAGTCTGTAGGAATAGGGTTGTAATAAAGCTAAAACTGGTGTTAGATTTTTTATGTAAAACTCACTTAACTGAAATAATTGAGACAAGTGGGGTACCTCTATTGTCACAATGGTTATAGTGTCAGTCTAGCAAACGGTTAGTCCCAAGTTCAATCCCAGCAGTGGAGGCTTGGGATTTTTGTGGGAAGACCGGTTCAGTATTCAACCCAGTTTGGCTACTCAAAGTTAAAGTCAGATATCAGAGCCCCCAAAAACCTCCCTTAGAGGGTGATGATGCAGTTTTTAATGTCGTATACTCCCTTGCTTGATAGGACTAGGGCGTGCACTTGTTACAGGGACTTAGTTAGACATTTGCCACAAATCTCTAGACCTGAGTGTCCAAACTCTTGACGACATCTACCAATGGCACTGCCTGGGATCGAACTGCTGACCCTTCAATCAACAGTCAGATGCGCTACTGACCAGGCCACGGCCCGTGGCCTGAGCTGAAAATAATGAAAATCTGTGTTTATAGGGTACATAAGAAGAAATATAGCAGGATAGATGGAGCTCTGTTAACTAAAGAGTCCAAAATTATTATTACCGGTATTATTATTATTATTATATATATAAAAAAAAAAATTGCACAGGGTGAGTTTGTGTTAACTAAATTTCTAAAAGTGTTGTTTTGGCAGTGTTTGGCAGTCATGTCAGTATGCAGACGACTCAACCTTACACTACTCCATTAGTTTTTCAGAACGCCCCAGCCAGCAATCCCTCAACGACAAACGTAATGAAGCCATAGAACTCTTAAATTCTGATCTAAAATACTATTTCCAATTGGGGCAGAGAAAACCTTGTTAACTTTAATGCTTCCAAAACCCAATTTCTCCATCTATCTAACCGTCAGGATCTCCCAGCGGACTATCCCTTATTCTTCAACAATACAAAAATCAACCCTTCATCTTCTCTCAATATTCTTGGTGTCTCTTTTTCTTCTGCTCTCATTTGGAAGGACCATATTACCAGTCTTGCTAAGGCAGCCTCCCAGAAGCTGGGTGTGCTCAACTGCCTTAGGAGGTTCTTTTCCCCTGCACAGCTTCTTGCTCTGTACAGGGGCATAGTGCGCCCTTGTATTGAGTATTGTTCACATGTGTGAGGAGGTTCCTCTCACACCGCTCTCCTAGACAAAGTTGAAAGGAAGGCCTTTCGTATCATTAACTCCCGTCCACTCACCAACTCTCTGCAATCTCTCTCTCTCCGCCGCAATGTTGCATCTCTCTCGCTATTCTATCGCTACTATAATAATCAGTGTTCCTCAGAGCTATCCCAGTGCATACCACCTCCTTTACGTAGGGCACGTGGTACCCGTCTTGCAACTCAATCCCACCCCTACTCTGTGCAACTCTCCAACCCAAGAGTGAAACGTTACTCTCAAACTTTCTTCTACTCTACAGCTGAGCTCTGGAACTCTCTCCCAGAATCAGTCTTTCCCTCTTCCTATGACTTAAATTGCTTCAAACTCTGTGTGTCCAGGCATTTTGGCTCGAACGTCCCTTGATTTTGGCCCTGTCACTCTTTCAACTATGGGGGAGGCACTCGCTATAGGCAGTTATGCCTTTTGCCTCCCTCAATCACATAGAATTTTTTTTTTTTTTACTTTGATGATACTCTATTTACCCAAGGTGGGGCTGGAGCTGGCATTATCACTAGAGTTAGATGTGGTTAGGGAAACTTCAGAGAGCTGTTGCCTCTTATAGCCGTGAGAGGATTCTTGCTTCGCTTGAAGGGAAGGTGTTTGATATATTTATTACTAGTGCAATGACTTACTGTATTATTCACAAACGTGGCCGGTAAACTCTCTGAGGATTGATGACGCACTTCTTTTCGGTTTTCTGGCTATTATTAGACGGTTGTGTTCAGATTAGGAAGGGTATAGGGAACTCAGAGGGTTGATTGAGATAGTCTTTACCCTTTTAATACCCACATATCCTTTCTAAGCTGTATACAATTGTCTAATGATAGCCAGAATAAAGTGGTAAAACACATCATATCCTCAAGGGGTTAAAGTTGGTTATACAGTAGTTGGATGATACGGTACAGTCGAAGCTAATAGTTTGTCAACAGCCTTGCTCATAGTGATAATATAGGACACAATTTTACCACATGATCAAGATGTAGCCGATAAAACACTGTCAGAAGCAGAAAGTTGTAATCTCTCTCTCTCGCTCACAGTCACTTACTCTCACAAACACAAACTATACCATGTTCCAAATAAGTAGGCCAAAACTTTTCAACATTAACCTTTATAACTCACAAACGACTTGAGTCATCAAGCTAATTATATCTACCCTTTGGGAAGACTTAGCCTTGGAATAGGTGTGAAAATTAACAGCCCATTTGCTGTAGCCCTTTTTGAGTTTAAAAGGTTAGGGTTCACGATATTTGGACTACCTAATTGGTACAGGGTATAGTGTAGTGCATTATACAATCTCCCTCCTTCCATTTCAAGTATCTCACCGAAATGGACCGCAAGGTCTCTTGAGATACTAACTATTCCTTGTAACTCTCTCTCACACACACACACACACACACACACACATTTGGAGGATGACACAGATTTATGGGAAGAGTGAAAGTAAAAGAGAGAAACCTAGATGACCAAATTGTTTGAGGAGCTAACATAAATTAGAAACACAATGTTATAATATAATATACAGTACTGTATATATATACAGTATATATTATATACTGTATATATATATAGGCTATAAAATATTCACAAACAGAGCAAACGAGATGGGTGACATATTTTGTACTGGTACCGGTACTTGATTATCACTTGATCAACTGGCAGAGTTAATTAACCCCTCCTGCACTGACGACGTATTTTGTATTTGGTTTCAGCTATATTTAGACAGTATTTTAAGGCTTAGGAAGGATATATGGTAGCTAAAAGGTTTAACTGAGATAGTCTGTGGCCTTATTATTAGTAGATGTCGTTCCTAAGCTGGATAGAATAGCTTAATAGTTGCCAGAATATGATGAAAAGGACGTCACCGGTATTGTAAGGGTTAATAAATGAAAATGTTGAAATAGAGGGATGACTTATACAAAACAAGCAAGATTGAACAGGGAAAGGTAATCAACTGTGTGTGTGAAGTTCAGTATAAAGATCTACCTTTGTATGTAGGGAATGATGTATTGGTTGAGGGGAGATATCCACTTGAGGGACTTTTTTCTGGACCCCTTTCTCTCTCATGTCTAGCCCCATTGCTTTTGAGATTTTAAGATGTTTGCCCCCATTAGTTTGGCGATTTTAAGAAGTTTCACCCCATTTATGTCACTTTTAAGACCTTTCGTCCCATTTAGGTGTCGATTTTTTCCTGGCGAGCGATAGCGAGCCTGTAATTTAAGAGGCACCAGCCTTCGGCCGGGACATTTTTCTACCGAAAAATGTACACATTTATCTTGAAAAGGGGTCAAGGGGGTGTAATTTCAAGTTTGATGGAGGTCTAGGAAACACACTAAAACCTCCCCTTAAGGGCAGATGGGTCGGGTTTTTACTAGCCCCCCCTTCTCCCTCATGTTTAGGCCCATTAGTTTTGATATTTTAAGACGTTATGGCCCATTAGTTTGGCGATTTTAAGACCTTTCACCCTATTTCTTTGTCAACATTAGGACCTTTTGTGCCATTTAGGTGTCTTATTTTTTCCTAGCGAGCGATAGCGAGCCTATAATTGTAGGAGGAGCCGGGTTTTTTTTTCTACCGAAAAATGTACACATTAATCTAGAAGGGGATTCTAATGGATGTTTTTAAAAGTTTGAGGGAGGTCTAGGGAGGAAACTAAAAAGATAATAGATATACAGTATGAAATAATCGACCAAAAAGATAATAGATAATATTATACAGTATGAAATAATCGACCAAAAAGATAATAGATATACAGTATGAAATAATCGACCAAATGATAATAGATATACAGTATGAAATAATCGACCAAAAAGGTAATAGATATACAGTATGAAATAATCGACCAAAAGATAATAGATATACAGTATGAAATAATCGACCAAAAAGGTAATAGATATACAGTATGAAATAATCGACCAAAAGATAATAGATATACAGTATGAAATAATCGACCAAAAAGATAATAGATATACAGTATGAAATAATCGACCAAATGATAATAGATATACAGTATGAAATAATCGACCAAAAAGGTAATAGATATACAGTATGAAATAATCGACCAAAAGATAATAGATATACAGTATGAAATAATCGACCAAAAAGGTAATAGATATACAGTATGAAATAATCGACCAAAAAAATCAACCCGTCTCCCTTAATGTTTGTACAGTTTAACTACAAAACATCTTTCTCACAGAGTATGGAATGGTTGAAAAGTTGTATACCACTCAAAATAATGAGTTAGTGAAAATTATATAAGTTAAGCCGGTATCACGCGAGCACTTTTTCCCTCAACACTGGTCTGGCAGCTTATGAGGTCAACATGTACAATATTTCGGTGACCTAAATTCATCTACCAGCAGTCTAGTTACCGATACTAGTGCATAATATTCCAGAAATGTAGCCAGAAATGTTTTGATGATCGAATGTTGACTATAAAAGCTCTCGTGTGATACCGGGTTTATGGTAGGAGAAATGTAGGTGAAATGGTGGAAAGGTGTGTAGGTGGAATGGTGGAAAGGTGTGTAGGTGAAATGTTGGGCACCTATGTTGGTTCTTAGGCCACTCATCCCCTATGTGGTTGTGGTGGTAGTAGTGGTAGGTAGGGTTGTGGTAGGTGTGATGGTGGTGGTAGTTGTGGTTGGTGGTGGTGGGGTAATGAGGGTAGGTATGGTGGTTGTAGTTGTGGTAGGTATGGTGGTGGTGGTAGGTGGGGTTGTGGTTGTGGTAGGTGTGGTGGTGGTAGGTCTGCTGGTGGTAGGTGGTGTGGGGGTGGTAATGGTAATGGTAGGTGGGGTAATGAGGGTATTAGTAGCTATGGTAGATAGAGTGGTTATGGTAGGCGGGGTGGTCATTCGTGGTACATTAGCTACTATTAATAGTTAACTAATGGACGGATATGATTGAACATCGTCTGTACCTTCATAATACTACCAAAGCAGACATCATTCAGGTTTGGCAAATATTCGATGACAGCTGCTGTGCTAGAAGGACAAAACAAGTATAGAGAGACACACTTATAGCAGTGACTTATATACCACCACAAACTAGAGCATGGAAGCGGGATAAATATGATCAACTAATCACGGAATCTCTAGATGCACTAAAAATACTTTTTAATAGGAGAAATAAATTATTATTAACAGGTGATTTCAATTGTAAGGAAGTCAATTGGGAAGGGTTAGATGCGGGAAATAATAATGAATCTTGGGGCAGTAAATTATTGAATCTAGTAACAGAAAACATGTTAACACAACATGTTAGAGAAAACACACGAATCAGAGGGATGGATGAACCATCCAGGCTAGACCTAGTCTTCACCAGTGATCCACATGATGTTAGAAAGATAAATTATCGTTGTCCCTTGGGAAAAAGTGATCACAAGATATTAGAAATGGAGATGGATTTGGGGAAAAATGAGGAGAGAAAGGAAGGACATAAAATAAATAGATACAATTATGCTAAAACTGATTTTAAATCATTGAAACATTATTTCCAAAGTATAAATTGGAAGGAACTAGAAAGCCTGGAAATGGTTCAAGACAAATATAGACTTTTCCTGAAAGTATATGAAGAAGGGATACATAAATATGTCCCAAGGTTCCAATCAGGGGTAAAGAAGGAAAAAGAATGGTTCAATATAAGATGTAGTAAGGCACAGGATAGAAGAAACCGAGCCTGGAATATAGCACGGAAGAGACATAGTGAAAATAACTGGAATAAGTACAAGGAGAAAAGAAATGAATACGTAAAGATACGACGCGAGGAACAATATAAATATGAAAGGAATATTGTAGAGAAGTGCAAAAATGAGCCAAAACTATTTTATAGATTTGTAAATGGAAAAATAAAAACAAAAGAAGGTATTGTCAGACTAAGAGTTGGAACAAACAGCTATGAGAAAGATAAAGAATTGTGTGAAGTTATGAATGAAAAGCTTCAGTCAGTGTTTGTAAAAGAGGAGGAGTTTATAGAACCTAATAGAGAAATGAGAACACCACAGATGCCTGAAATGAAAGTGACAAAAAGTGAAGTGCTGAAATTGATGCAGGATTTGGACGTGAGGAAATCAATGGGACCAGATGGAGTGGCTGGATGGATCCTCAAAGAATGTGCGGAAGAGTTAGTGGAACCAATCTATGAAATCATAAAATCTTCACTGAATGAGGGAGACCTGCCAGTGGAATGGAAGAGAGCTAACATAGTACCAATTTACAAAGGAGGAGACAGAGAAAATCCGCTTAACTACAGACCGGTGTCCCTCACCAGCATTGTTTGTAAAATTTGTGAGAAAATTATAAGGAAAAAGTGGACACACTTCATTGAGGGACAGGGGGTGCTTAGCGAGAAACAGTTTGGATTCAGGGAAGGGAGATCTTGTGTATCTAATTTATTAAGCTTTTATAGCAGAGTTGTAGATGTTACACAGGAGAGAGAGGGATGGGTTGACTGTGTTTACCTGGACCTGAAAAAGGCCTTTGACAGGGTGCCTCACAAAAGGTTATTGTGGAAATTGCAAGTTGTTGGAGGTGTACATGGTAGGATGTTAAAATGGATGGAAAACTTTTTAATAGGAAGAGAAATGAGGACCACGATACGAGACGAATATTCACAGTGGAGGAGTGTGACGAGCGGAGTACCACAGGGATCAGTGTTGGGTCCGATAATGTTCCTACTTTATGTAAACGACATGCCAGAAAACTTGAATAGTCATATGAATATGTTTGCGGATGACGCTAAGATCATGAAGAATGTCACCTGTATAGAAAGTTGTCAGGATCTTCAAAAGGACCTAGATGAGTTGCACAGATGGAGCCAAACCTGGAAAATGAGTTTCAATGCAGAAAAGTGTCATGTTTTGGAAGTGGGAACAAGTGAGATAAGGCCAAGCTGGGTGTACAAATTAGGAGTTGAAATAATCGGCAAAACACGGCATGAGAAGGACCTTGGAGTGATAATACAAGATGATCTATCCCCAGAGAAGCATATTAACATGATCATTGGAGGAGCATATGGAATAATAACCAATATGAGAGTGGCATTTAACTATTTGGATGAAGAAATGTTAAGAAAATTGATAATGACTATGATAAGACCAAGATTAGAATATGCAGCAGTGATATGGTCACCACATTTGAAAAAACATATAAACAAATTAGAGAAAGTCCAAAGGATAGCAACGAAGATGATCCCAAGATTGAAGGAGTTGACATATGAGGAAAGACTTAAGACACTACAACTGCCTACCTTGAAAGAGAGAAGGGAACGAGGCGACTTAATAACGATGTTCAAGGGAGTAAAAAGTTTGGAACGAGTAGATAGGGAAGATCTATTCGTGAGGGATAATGGAAGGACAAGAGGGCACGAGTTTAAGCTGAGGAAGGGCAGATGTCGTAAGGACACAAAGAAATTCAGCTTCCCATATAGGAGTATAGAGACTTGGAACAACTTGGAGGAGGAGGTGGTGAGAGCGAGGAACATTAACATGTTCAAATCTAGGTTGGATAAAAGTAAATATGGAAATAGGGCAACATAAGTTATGATATGTTAGTCCAAAATACTGGGAACTGGGAATATCCATTACGATACTTGTCTAAGTAAAATGGATTGATTATAAAGTAACTAAGACAGGACAACACGAGCGCTGCTCAATTCCTGTAAACTACAAATAGGTAAATACAAATAGGTAAATACACTTACTAAATGTTTGCATGTTAGTGTTTATATTGTAGCCTACATGTAAAGTAGGGTAAAATACTGTTTTACCATCTTTGCCCCTTTTGAGACAACGTGTAATTATGTAATCCCATGTCCTTATGCTTTCTCAATAAACAATCAAATCAATCAATCAATCAATCAAATCAATCAATCAATCAATCAATCAATCACACCCAGCACCTCCTGACATACTCCCCCCCCCTTGATATTGGTATGAAATGGGACGAAAGATTTTATAATCCACAAACTAATGGGGGCGAACGTCTTAAAATCTGAAAAATAATGGGGCTGAACATGAAGAATGGGGACCAGAAAATACGACCCATCTCCCCTTAAACCCAATTCACCATACTTTTTATTTATCAGAAACCTATATTGTTATTGCAAGTCTGTTTAATAGCGACGTTTACGGCTCAAACTTCCTTATTGCCCAAAACTCCCAAGTCATTAGTAGTAAGAGGGTGGTGGTGATTCGAGTGTGAAGGAGAGAGAGAGAGAGAGAGAGAGAGAGAGAGAGAGAGAGAGAGAGAGAGAGAGATCCACAGTGATAAGGATTGGTGATGTGAAAGTAGATAGGTTGTATAGGTGAGATTTGTTTGTTGACTTGTATTTTGATGACTATTGTTTGTTGACTATTGTATTTTGATGACTTGTTTGTTGACTATTGTATTTTGATGACTTGTTTGTTGACTTGTATTTTGATGACTATTGTTTGTTGACTATTGTATTTTGATGACTATTGTTTGTTGACTATTGTTTGTTGACTATTGTATTTTGATGACTATTGTTTGTTGACTATTGTATTTTGATGACTATTGTATTTTGATGACTATTGTTTGTTGACTTGTATTTTGATGACTATTGTTTGTTGACTATTGTATTTTGATGACTATTGTTTGTTGACTATTGTATTTTGATGACTATTGTTTGTTGACTATTGTATTTTGATGACTATTGTTTGTTGACTATTGTATTTTGATGACTATTGTTTGTTGACTATTGTATTTTGATGACTTGTTTGTTGACTATTGTTTGTTGACTATTGTATTTTGATGACTATTGTTTGTTGACTTGTATTTTGATGACTATTGTTTGTTGACTTGTATTTTGATGACTATTGTTTGTTGACTATTGTATTTTGATGACTATTGTTTGTTGACTATTGTATTTTGATGACTATTGTTTGTTGACTATTGTATTTTGATGACTTGTTTGTTGACTATTGTATTTTGATGACTATTGTTTGTTGACTATTGTATTTTGATGACTATTGTTTGTTGACTTGTATTTTGATGACTATTGTTTGTTGACTATTGTTTGTTGACTTGTATTTTGATGACTATTGTTTGTTGACTTGTATTTTGATGACTATTGTTTGTTGACTATTGTATTTTGATGACTATTGTTTGTTGACTATTGTATTTTGATGACTTGTTTGTTGACTATTGTATTTTGATGACTATTGTTTGTTGACTATTGCATTTTGATGACTATTGTTTGTTGACTATTGTATTTTGATGACTATTGTTTGTTGACTATTGTATTTTGATGACTATTGTATTTTGATGACTATTGTTTGTTGACTATTGTTGGTGGAGTGTGTGTGTGTGTGTGTGTGTGTGTGTGTGTGTGTGTGTGTGTGTGTGAAAGTAGATAGGTTGTATTGGTGAGACTTGTTTGTTGACTATTTTGATGAATGCTGTTGATAGAATGCGAGTCAGTGGTATAATGATTTTAAGGGGGTACTACTCGCGTTCTATGGACCCCCTTCTCCCTCATGTTTAGCATATTAGTTTTGAGGTTTTAAGATTTTCGTGCCGTTAGTTTGACGATTTTAAGACCTTTCGCCCCATTTCTTCGTCTATGTTAAGAGCTTTCGTGCCATTTAGGCGTTGATTTTTTCTTGGTGAGCAATACCAAGCCTGTAATTTTAAAAGGAACCGGGCCGGGCCAAATGTATAAATTTATCTTAAAAGGGGGTCTAAGGGGTGCTATTTTAAGCTTGATGGAAGTCTAGCGAGGAAACTCAAAAATAAATTAATGAATAAATATATACCGGTACACCAAAAACCAAGCAGTACCCACCTTAATCATTGTTGGTATATTCTTCACTTGCAGCCGTGAAGCAGAAAATATGCAAATTTTTGTTTCTAAACCTAGGTACAGTACTGTACAATATTCTATCTTATCTATAAGGTCACATGCAACCTTTGGCGACGGTACCTGAGTTCGTTAATAAGTCTATGTTCCAGCTGTCATTCCGTTTAGCTTGCTCTGTGCTGTATTAATGTCTGTCAGATGTTGAATAGGATGGGTAAGTGTAGGAACATGTTTGTATATTTCACTCGATATGAAGAAATGAAGCTTAAATATTGCTGATACCAATTATTGATCAAAACATACTTGGTGCCCAGACATCACTTACTAGCGCGACTGTACCTAAGCAGATGCATTGGTGAGAATACGTGTAGGTTAATAGTAACTTGAGCAGCTTGGCTAGGGAGGGACCACGATACAATCCTCTTCATCGGGATAACATACAATCCTCTTCATCGGGATAACATACAATCCTCTTCATCGGGATAACATACAATCCTCTTCATCGGGATAACATACAATCCTCTTCATCGGGATAACATACAATCCTCTTCATCGGGATAACATACAATCCTCTTCATCGGGATAACATACAATCCTCTTCATCGGGATAACATACAATCCTCTTCATCGGGATAACATACAATCCTCTTCATCGGGATAACATACAATCCTCTTCATCGGGATAACATACAATCCTCTTCATCGGGATAACATACAATCCTCTTCATCGGGATAACATACAATCCTCTTCATCGGGATAACATACAATCCTCTTCATCGGGATAACATACAATCCTCTTCATCGGGATAACATACAATCCTCTTCATCGGGATAACATACAATCCTCTTCATCGGGATAACATACAATCCTCTGGGAGGGACCACGATACAATCCTCTTCATCGGGATAACATACAATCCTCTTCATCGGGATAACATACAATCCTCTTCATCGGGATAACATACAATCCTCTTCATCGGGATAACATACAATCCTCTTCATCGGGATAACATACAATCCTCTTCATCGGGATAACATACAATCCTCTTCATCGGGATAACTCAAATAAAACTTTTCGGATTATGACTAGAACTCTTGACCTCGCGGTCAGAGCACGGCGCCTTAGACCACTAAACCATACCAACCCATGTCACCCATCTGTGTGTGCAATTGTGCATGTGCGTGTGTGTGTGCATGTGCAAGTTTGTGTGCATGTGTGTGTGTATGTATGTATGTATGTATGTGTGTGTGTGTGTGTGTGTGTGTGTGTGTGTGTGTATGTATGTATGTAATATACTTCCTAGTGTAGATAAACAGAGCACTACCGCACTCTCACTTTGATAACGTTAAACAGAGCACTACCGCACTCTCACTTTGATAACGTTAAACAGAGCACTACCACACTCACTTTGATAACGTTAAACAGAGCACTACCGCACTCTCACTTTGATAACGTTAAACAGAGCACTACCGCACACTCACTTTGATAACGTTAAACAGAGCACTACCACACTCACTTTGATAACGTTAAACAGAGCACTACCGCACACTCACTTTGATAACGTTAAACAGAGCACTACCACACTCACTTTGATAACGTTAAACAGAGCACTACCGCACACTCACTTTGATAACGTTAAACAGAGCACTACCGCACACTCACTTTGATAACGTTAAACAGAGCACTACCGCACTCTCACTTTGATAACGTTAAACAGAGCACTACCGCACTCTCACTTTGATAACGTTAAACAGAGCACTACCGCACTCTCACTTTGATAACGTTAAACAGAGCACTACCACACTCACTTTGATAACGTTAAACAGAGCACTACCGCACACTCACTTTGATAACGTTAAACAGAGCACTACCACACTCACTTTGATAACGTTAAACAGAGCACTACCGCACACTCACTTTGATAACGTTAAACAGAGCACTACCGCACTCTCACTTTGATAACGTTAAACAGAGCACTACCACACTCACTTTGATAACGTTAAACAGAGCACTACCGCACACTCACTTTGATAACGTTAAACAGAGCACTACCGCACTCTCACTTTGATAACGTTAAACAGAGCACTACCGCACTCTCACTTTGATAACGTTTAACAGAGCACTACCGCACACTCACTTTGATAACGTTAAACAGATCACTACCGCACTCTCACTTTGATAACGTTAAACAGAGCACTACCGCACTCTCACTTTGATAACGTTTAACAGAGCACTACCACACTCTCACTTTGATAACGTTAGGTTTGGCTTTAATCACCTTAAATTGTATTTATTTGTTTTTTTGTTATTTATTGATTTATGTATTTGTTTATTTATTATTTTCTTTAGTTTCCTCCCAAGATCTTATATATTTATGATTCTTGTTTTAGTTTCCTCCCATGACCTCCATCAAGCTTAAAAAAATACCCCCCTTCCAGAAAAAATGTGTACATTTTTCGGTAGAGAAATGTCCGGCCAAAGGCCGGTCCCTCCAAAGTTACAGACTGGTTATCGCTCGCCAGGAAAAAAAACGACACCATAATGACACGAAAGGTCTCAAAATCGCCAAACTATGAAACGAACGTCTTCAGATCTTAAAACTAATGGGGCTAAGCATGAGGGAGAAGGAGGTCCAGCACAACAACAAACATCGCCCCCTCTCTTTTGTTCTCTTGTTTTTCTCTCTTTTTTTTTTCTTTTTTTTTTTCTCTCTCTCTCTCTCACTCCTCTTTCTCTCTCTCACTCCTCTCTCTCTCTCTCTCACTCCTCTCTCTCTCTCTCACTCCTCTCTCTCTCTCTCACTCCTCTCTCTCTCTCTCTCTCTCTCTCTCTCTCTCTCTCTCTCTCTCTCTCTCTCTCTCTCTCTCTCTCTCTAAAAAGTAATCTTGAAGGGGTATTTTTTTTTTAATTATTTTTTTAAAGCTTGGTGCAGGCCTAGGGAAGAAACTAAAATAATAATAATATATATAAATACATAATAATATATATAAATACATAATCACATATGTAAATAAGCAAGTAAATATCACCTACCCCCCTTAACCCTTGCAAGCTCCAATACGCACTTCTATTTGGTTTTCTGGTAATTATTAGACGATTTTATTCAGATTAGGAAGGGTATATGGAAGTCAGAGGGTTGATTGAGAGTCTTTATCCATTAAATACCCACAGATCCTTCCTAAGCTGCATAAAATCTTCTAATGATAGCCAAAATAAACTGCTAAAACGCGTCAGAGCTTCAAGGGGTTAATCAGGCCCGATAAAGCTTGATGCGAAACGTTGTCAATAAAGTGCTTCTCCTCATCTGGTGTTTATGTTAATTCTGTCTACTTATATTTTTATAAGTTTGTTTTGATCAAATTTCTTGTTTGTTGTTGTTGTTGTCGTTCCCCAAGCTGCCTGGCCGAACAGCCCCAAGGCCCCGAGCAAGGCCAAGGCCATAATCGAGCGCCCCCACAGTACCCTCCCTGCCGACCACAATAAAGCCTGGGTGACCGAAGCCACTCCATGGCGGGGAGCTGAGGAGGGTGCGGAAACGCCCGGGAAACCAAAGACCCACCCAGGGCCCTGTGCCCCTCTGCAATTATGAAGAGAAAGTTGAGGGGCAAAGGAAAAATGTGACGCTTTGGCTTCCAAGCTTGGTAGATCGGGAGGTCAATCCACGGAAGAGACGCCGTCACTTGAGATCTAGAAAATATATAAGTAAAAGGAACAGCCAGAGTAAGCTACTATGGGTATGGCAGAGATCGCTCAGTTCTCACTCTGATAGACCAGCCCATCACCACTTTCTTGTTTGTTGGTGACCTTGGTGTAGTGATAGGATATTTGTGACCTGACCCCCCCCCCACCCCTCTCTCTCTCTCTCTCTCTCTCTCTCTCTCTCTCTCTCTCTCTCTCTCTCTCTCTCTCTCTCTCTCTCTCTCTCTCTCTCTCTCTCTCTCTCTCTCTCTCTGTCTGTTTTTCTGTGTGTGTGTGTGTTTTTTTCTGTGTGTTCCTGTGTGTGTATGTGTGTTTAGGCCTATGTATGTGTGTGTGTATGTGAGTGTGACCTTGGTATACCTGTAGTGATGAGATAGTTGTGAGCTGACCCACCTTCTGGATCCCCTGTGTGTGTGTGAGAGATTTTTCTTGTCTGTGTGTGTGTTTTGACTGTTTTGTGTGTGTGTGTGTATGTTTGTGTGTGTGTTGTGTGTATGTCTGTATATATGTGTGTGTGTGTTACTCAGTTACTTGTTCGTCAAGGGGAAACCACGCAATGCGAGCTAAGCTCATTATTATCGCGCCTCCTTAACAGGGAATTTATTGCGTGAAATGCATGTTAAGTGTTTTATGTACTGTTGGAATGGCTGTGGATGTGTGTGTAGTCTGTATTTAGCCAATTGGCGACATCGAAAACGAAGGCTTAGGGTGGATCTGTAACCCTTTACAATTCCTTAGTCCGCCCTCTTCTGGAATACTGCGTTCAATCCTGGTGCCCTTATTACCAAAAAGATATAAACAAGCTAGAACGAGTTCAACGTAGAGTTACCAAAATGATACCTAGCCTAAAGAACAAACCATACGAAGAGCGTCTTAGAGAATTAAATCTATTTCCTTTAACCCAGCGCAGATTAAGAGGCGACTTACTTCAAGTGTTCAAAATCATCAAAGGCATCGACAATATGAACTGTAGTAAGTACTTCACTATCAACCAATCTAATTACACACGGGGAAACGGTTGCAAAATTATTGGTAAATCTTTTAACTCGCACGAATCTAAGAATTTCTTCTTCAATCGAGTTGTCAACTTGTGGAATGGGCTTCCCCGAAACGTTATAGACTGCAGCACCGTTGATTCATTTAAATTCCGCCTAGACAAATATCTCGCATCAAACCCGCGACTGACTGCGTTTGTAAATGAATAACTTTATCCTCCCCTCAGTTACTAACCCATATGTCCCCTACTAACTTCCTAGTCCTGCCACGTTAGTGGCAGGGCAGTAGTTCCCTTTCCAATGTTCCCTTACCCACTCTAAACCACTGTTTGGACACTTGATCCTCAGTGTTTTGGAGGACAAGCAGCCTAGAAGGGTCACTAGATCTGTTGTTGCTTGATTTCCTTTGTATGGTACCATTCTCACTATAGACGGTACCGTCTCGCCCGAAGGCTTAGGTAGCCATCAGCTTTGGTGAACCATATTATGATAACCATCTCGCCTTGTACCATTTTTGCCAACCCCAGATGGGACGTCACAACGTCGTCCACTTTGTGTGTGTGTGTGTGTGTGTGTGTGTGTGTGTGTGTGTGTGTGTGTGGAGGTCAGGTGTAGATGGGTCAAGACAGTCATTGACAAGTTATCATTGTGTCCAGGGTTTGAGTAACAGTGAGAGGTGAAAGTGTACAAAGTAAACAATGAATGGTAATTAATTTGTTCGATCGCCGACCCTTGGTAATAACATTCTTTACCTTGTACAGTCGGTCTAATAAATGATGCCTTGACACCAAGTATATTTCGTTCAATAATTGGTATCAGCAATGTCTAAAACTTGATTTATTGATTTCGAGTGAGATATACAAACATGTTCCTACACTTATCCACACTATTCAACATCTGATAGACATTAATACAGCACAGAGCGAGCCAGACGTAATGATAGCTGGGACATGACTTATTAGTGCGACCGTACTTGCAACAACAGAAACATTGATAGATAATTTGAATGTTGGTGATTAATTCAGTAACAGCGACCATCGTACGATAACTTTCAGTTTAAAGTTTACTAAAACTTAGAGCTAACACACACGCCAACAACACACACACACTAACAACACACACACACACACACACACTAACAACACACACACACACACACTAACAACACACACACACACACACACTAACAACACACACACACACACACAGGCCATCCTTCATTTTTATCCCACCTGTCCAGTACCAAGATGAACAAGTTGGAGAGGGGGGGGGGGGGGACAAGAGGAGGGAAGGTGGTACTGGGGGGAAAGGGTGGGTAGGTACCAAGAGAAGGGAGGAATGGGGGAGTACTGGGGGGTTAAGGGAATAGGGTTGGTGGGTTCTGGGGGGTGGGGGGAGGGAAAGGGATACTGGGAGTTAGGGGAAAGGGTTGATAGGTACTGGAGAGGGAAGGGAAGGGGGGTACTGAGGAGTTTGGGGAAGGGATGGGGTAGGATGAGTACTGGGGGGATAGGGAAAGGAAGGGAGGGGGTTATGGGGAGGGAAGGGGGGTTAAGGGATAAGGGTGGGTGGGTAGGTATTGGGTACTGGAGAGGGGAGGGAAGGGGTGGTACTGGGGGTTAGGGGAAAGGGGGGGGGGTAGGATGGGTAGTTCGGGTGGGAGGGGGAGTACTGGTGGGTTAGGGGAAGGGAGGGGGTAGGATTGGTACTGGGGGGTTAGGGGAAAGGGTTGGGGTAGGATGGGTACTGGGGAGGGGGGGGGGGTAGGATGGGTACTGACGTGGCAGAAGGTAGTGGGTGGGCAGCAGACGTGGCTGGATGGGTTGGAGGGAGTGACCAGGTGTTACAAGGAGTAGTTATAGTCTATTCGCTGTAAGTAGGCGAAAAATCAATGACCTCTATCCTCTGTAACGCAAAAAGGGCTAGAGCAAATTGGCGGTACATTTCCACATCTATTCCATGACTGCCTCTTCCCAAATGGTAGAAATATTATCTCGATTCCTCTAGTGGTTTATGAGTTATAAAGTTTAGTGGTCGATATTTTTGGCCTACCTACAGTATAATGAATGGACTATAGTATCTCAAAGGCCTTGCGGTCCACTGTGCTCATTGCAGAGTGGGCGAAATACTATCTACTCTCTGTTATTGCCTTTCTCCGGTGGTAATGCATCTGATAAAGACTGTATAAAATCGTCTAATAGTTGCCAGCATATAATGAAACAGACGTCACCGGTTCAGAAGGGGTTAACGAGAGGAATGAAAGGACTGTTTGTCTGTTTTTGTCCCGTGGGGGTGGATACTGATCATACTGGAGAGCCTTCCGTTTGACAGTGAAGGGATGGAGATGGCCCGAGAAAAGAGAGAGAGAGAGAGAGAATGATATATTATATTATTGCTAAGTTCTGGTGTCACACGAGCGATTCTTCCGGCAATTTTCCTGGGGCATCAGATGGCTTGGGGGGTTGTTATTTTATATTATTTATTTATTTTTGTCTTTATTCGTTTATTTATTTATTTATTTATTTTTTATTTATTTTTATTTATTTTTTATTTTATTTTTTATTTTATTTTTTTTTTGGGGGGGGGGGATTCTGCTTGCGTTTTGCCATTTTCGAGCAATGTATTTTAGTTTGTCCCCTAGACTTACAAAAACCATTCCCAGACTTCCTTCAAACTAACTAAACAAAATGCCCACTCAAACCACGTTCCAGCTAATTTTTTACATTTTTCGATATAGAAATGCCCAGTTCAAAGGCCGATTTCTTCAACGTTGCAGGTGCAGGCTCGATATCTCACCCAGAAAAAAATTGACACTTGTTTTTGTTCTATATGAATGAATGAGACAAAGGGCAAAGCTGCCTGTAATAAGTGTCTCCCCCAAAGTTGAAAGAGTGACAGGGAGCCAAAATCAAGGTACGTTAGAGTCATAATATGTGGACACATGGAGCTTGAAGCAGTTTAATTCATAGGATTAGGGAAAGACAGATTGAGGAAGAGACTTCCAAAGCTTGCTTGTTGAGTAGAAGAGAGACAGGGAAATGTTTTTCTAATCTTGAGTTTGAGAGTTGGACAGAATAGGGGTGGGAGTTTGTTGAAAGGAGGGTGCCCCCCACTCTCCGTAAGGGAGGGGGTATACACTGAGAGAGCTCTGAATGACACTGATTATTGTAATAGCGGTGAAAGAGTGAGAGAGATGCAATATTGCGGCGTGTAGAAAGATATTGTAGGAAATTGGTGAGAGGAGGCGAGTTGATGAGATAAAAAGCTTTTGACTACCATTTTGAGAAGTGCGAACAATACTTGATACATGGGCGCACTTTGCCCCTATACAGAGCAAGAAGTTGTGCAAGGGTGAAGAACCCACGGAGACGGTTGAAGTGAATCTTCCTATTATCACCAAACTACTGGGGTGAAACGTCTTAAAATCTCCAAACTAATGGAGCACAAGAGGGGATAATTATACAAAAGGATAATTTATTCATATTAGGAAGGTCATAAGGAAGCCAGCAGGTTGAGATACTCTTGACCCTTATAATTCCCACAGGTCATTCGTAAGTTGTTTAAAATCGTCTAATGATTGCCAGAATACACTCAAAATGCGTCATAATCTAGAAAGGATAAAATACATCTTATAATAATAGTCAACATTGAATACCCTATCTCTATTGATTTATATAATGTATAGCCTACATTTAATGTATTTATATAATGTATAGGCCTACATTTAATGTATTTATATAATGTATAGCCTATATTTAATGTATTTATATAATGTATAGCCTATATTTAATGTATTTATATAATGTATAGCCTACATTTAATGTATTTATATAATGTATAACCTACATTTAATGTATTTATATAATGTATAGCCTATATTTAATGTATTTATATAATGTATAGCCTATATTTAATGTATTTATATAATGTATAGCCTACATTTAATGTATTTATATAATGTATAGCCTACATTTAATGTATTTATATAATGTATAGCCTATATTTAATGTATTTATATAATGTATAGCCTATATTTAATGTATTTATATAATGTATAGCCTACATTTAATGTATTTATATAATGTATAGCCTACATTTAATGTATTTATATAATGTATAGCCTATATTTAATGTATTTATATAATGTATAGCCTATATTTAATGTATTTATATAATGTATAGCCTACATTTAATGTATTTATATAATGTATAGCCTACATTTAATGTATTTATATAATGTATAGCCTACATTTAATGTATTTATATAATGTATAGCCTACATTTAATGTATTTATATAATGTATAGCCTACATTTAATGTATTTATATAATGTATAGCCTACATTTAATGTATTTATATAATGTATAGCCTACATTTAATGTATTTATATAATGTATAGCCTACATTTAATGTATTTATATAATGTATAGCCTACATTTAATGTATTTATATAATGTATAGCCTACATTTAATGTATTTATATAATGTATAGCCTACATTTAATGTATTTATATAATGTATAGCCTACATTTAATGTATTTATATAATGTATAGCCTACATTTAATGTATTTATATAATGTATAGCCTACATTTAATGTATTTATATAATGTATAGCCTACATTTAATGTATTTATATAATGTATAGCCTATATTTAATGTATTTATATAATGTATAGCCTACATTTAATGTATTTATATAATGTATAGCCTATATTTAATGTATTTATATAATGTATAGCCAATATTTAATGTATTTATATAATGTATAGCCTATATTTAATGTATTTATATAATGTCATTATTGTATAGCCTATATTTAATGTATTTATATAATGTATAGCCTATAATTTAATGTATTTATATAATGTATAGCCAATATTTAATGTATTTATATAATGTATAGCCTATATTTAATGTATTTATATAATGTATAGCCTATATTTAATGTATTTATATAATGTATAGCCTACATTTAATGTATTTATATAATGTATAGCCTATATTTAATGTATTTATATAATGTATAGCCTATATTTAATGTATTTATATAATGTATAGCCTATATTTAATGTATTTATATAATGTATAGCCTATATTTAATGTATTTATATAATGTATAGCCTATATTTAATGTATTTATATAATGTATAGCCTATATTTAATATATTTATTAATTTATTTATGTTTTGGGACCATGCCACACGAACGATATTAGTGGCCTTTTTACTGGCAATTTAAACTTGGAACTGAAAGGGTTAGGGAATAGGGCCGTATATTGGTAAGGTAAGGTGGGAGGCAGGAAGGGAGTGGGGGGGGGGGATTTGGGATTGCTAAGGTAAGGTGGGAGCGAGGAAGGGGGGGGGATTGCTAAGGTAAGGTGGGAGGGAGGAAGGGGGAGGGGTGCTAAGGTAAGGTGGGGGGGGGAGAGAGTTGGGATTGCTAAGGTAAGGTGGGAGCGAGGAATGGGGGGGGGGTGATTCATAGGGAAGTAGGGGGGGGATTGATAGGGATGGAGGGAGGTAGGAGGGGTTGGGATTGATAGGGAGGTAGGGGGGGGGGATTGCTAAGGTAAGGTGGGAGGGAGGAAGCATGGGGGGTATGTTGAGACTGAGCTACCAGGGAGGTCAAATGTGCAAGATAAACAGTCTGGAAGCCCGCCCTGTCTTTCGTTGACTCATCTGCCACTATCTTCTTATCTCCCTTGCCTTCTCACAGCTGTTTCTCTCTTATCTTCCTCGAGGGCGGGCTTTTATCACTGACTGCTGATTGGGCGGGTAATTTTTAAAAGTGTGAGATAATCCGCCGGTGCCTCCTGGCAACTCCTCCTCCCTCTTCCTACCCTTACGAGTACCACGTAGACTTGCCCCCGTCATCTGTCGGTTCATCTGCCAGTTTAGCTCTTTTTTACTGTGCAGCTTAGCGTGTTTACTTCTGTATAGCGGTGTTCTTGACGACTAGCGACATGGACCAAAGCGAGATTATAGAGGTTCCGTCATATTTTTACGTGTTATTCTAGCAATGTGTACCTAGTGTAGTAAAATTCCCCCGTTTCTATGATTTAGCTCAATTTTATTAATCAATTAAACCTAGCGGTGGATGTGATGTAGACTTGGCAACCCTGAGATGCATGGGTAAAATAACTAGTGTCAGTAGAGCCGTCATAGCGTGAGGGTGTGTAGTTGTTGGCTCTGGATTTCCTCACTCGGCCCTGGAAAACCCCATATTTACACTAGCCTCACCATGGGATTCGGCGGCAAAGGTAGGAAGGAAGGGGTGGGCGGTCGTGCAGAGACAGGGGTTTGAGTCTCAGCCAAGTACAAAATACGAGTCCATAGTTTATACAATGTATGACGTTACTGGTCGAAAGGGTTGATTTATATGTTATATTAGAGTCTCAGCAATAGTCACGTCAGCAAAGTACATTTTTTCTATGTGAACGAGGGAGACAAAAGGCAAAACTGCCTGTGACGTGTGCCTCCCCCAGAATTGAAAGAGTGACAGGGCCAAAATCAAGGAATGTACGAGCCAAAATACCTGGACACACTGAGTTTGAAACAATTTAAGTCACAGGATGAGGGAAAGGTGGTTTCAGGGAGAGAATTCCAGAGTTCAGCTGTTGAATAGAAGAAAGATTGGGAATATCGTTTCACTCTTGGGTTGGAGAGTTGCACAAAGTAGGGATGGGATTGTCTTGCAAGTCGGGTGCTACGTGCTCTACGTAGAGGAGGTGGTATACACTATATCGCTCTGGGGAACACTGATTATTGTAATAACAAGAGATGCAACATTGCGACGAAGAGAGAGTGATTGCAGAGAATTAGTAAGTGGACGTGAGTTAATGAGACGAAAGGCTTTATTTTCTACCTTGTCTATAAGAGAGGATCCTCCCCACACATGTGAACAATACTCAATACATGTAGTTAATACAATATAAGACGTTACTGGTAGAAAGGGTTGATTTATTTGGGTTTACAGTCGTGGGCAGAAGTAGGTTTAAGTTTTGAGGGAGGGGTCATGACGTAAGTTTCAGCAATAGTCACGTTAGCAAAGTACAAATACGAGCCTTTATATGTTTTTGTAATTGATGACGTTATTGGTCGAAAGCGTTGTTTAATTTGGGTTTACAGTCGTGGGCAGAAGTAGGTTTAAGTTTTGAGGGAGGGGTCATGACGTTGTGTTTTTAACAATAGTAACGTCAACAAAGTACAAATACGAGCCTGTAGTTTATATAATTTATGACGTCACTTGTCGAAGGGTTAATATATTTATTTACTATAGCAATAGTTACGTCATAAATGTACAAATACTACAGCAATAGTGACGTCAGCAAAGTACAACATAATACAAGCCTATAGTTTATACAATTTATGGCGTTACTTGTCGAAAAAAAAATGAGTTTACAGTCGTGGGCAGAAGTAGGTGTAAGTTTTGAGTTGAAGGACGGGTCATGACGTTGAGTTTCAGCTTGGGAGATGTCAAGTTCTTTTTCATTAATTAACACTCAGTTCCAAAACGTTCGTTCATTATGGGCTGGATGACACCCTCCCCACACGTCTATGAATACGGCTATTAGTTTTGAGGGAGGGGTCGTGGCTTTTATTTGATCACTAGCTAGAGTTGTTGTATAATATTCTGGCGAGGCAATAATTGTGTCATCTGAGGATTTAACAATTAGTTCGTATAAATAAACGCGGGAGAATAATCCTCCAGGTTATTTAATCCAGTCACATTCCTACAGCCTCTGTTTCTTGATGTCTACAGTTGTTCGCTACATTTTAAGCATTCTCTCTCTCTCGCTCTCTCGCTCTCTCTCTCTCTCTCTCTCTCTCTCTCTCTCTCTCTCTCTCTCTCTCTCTCTCTCTCTCTCTCTCTCTCTCTCTCTCTCTCTCTCTCTCTCTCTCTCTCTCTCTTTCTCTCTCTTTTTTAAGAATAATACTCAAACAAGGGAACAACTTACCCAAGATTGTCACGCTAAATGAAGGTGTACAGTCCAAGGAAAATAATCCTGTTGATTCTGCAATTTTTTATTCCTGAAACTAGTGAATTTATGATCTTCCGTGCCATGTACAGTAGGTGTCGATTTCTTCCTGATGAGCGATAGCGAGCCTGTATTTTAGGAAGAAAGGGATGATTTTCTACCGAAAAAAATTACAAATTCATCTCGAAGGGGGGTATTTGGGATGGTGTTTTTGTTTAAAGCTTGAAAGACCTAATTTTGGCCCTGTCACTCTTTCAACTCTGGGGGAGGCACTCGCTACAGGCAGTTCTGCCTGTTGTCTCCCCTGACTCACATAAAAAAAAAAAAAAAAAAAAAATATATATATATATATATACCGGCAATAATAAAACAATCAATAAGCCAATGAACTAACGTGCCCTTAAGTTTCAACCATGATATAGCAAATCAAGTTATCGGATTTTACGCTTCAGTTGCACCCCGACCTAGGTGTAAAAACTGGAATCCACTTTACTCCATCAAGCTTAAAATTACACCCCTTAGACCCCCTTTCAAGATAAATTTGTAAATTTTTCGGTCGGTTCCTCTTAAAATACAGGCTCGATATCGCTCGCCAGGAAAAAAATCGACACCTAAATGGCACGACATTTCTAAAATATTAACAAAGATTTTGGTCGAAAGGTCTAAAAATCGCCAAACTAACAGGCCGAACGTCATAAAATCTAATAAACTAATGGGGCTAAACAAGAGGGAGAAGTGGGTCCAGAAAATCCCTGATATAGCGAATCAAGATCTTGGATTTAAGTATTCAGTTGCACCCCCCACCGACCTAGTTGTAAAAACTGGGATTCGTTTTACTCTTCCCCACAAAGACCTGTTGCATTATCCGTGTTATATAATGACGAACAATATATATTTTTGTTTGTATGTCTCCTTCCAGCAATATTATGTTTTCTACGTGTATGAAGGAGACAAAAGGCAAAGTTGCCTGTAACAAATGTCTCCCTCCTAAGTTGAAACTGTACAACAAGTCAAATTCAAGATGTGTTAGAGTAAAAATGTCTGGGGACACAGAACTTGAAGCAGTTTAAGTCACAGGATGAGGGAAAGAGTTCCAGAGCTTACTTGTTGAGTAAAAGAAAGACTGGGAAAATCGGGTTACTCTTGGGTTAAAGAGTCGGGCAGAATAGAGAGGTGGGAATGTGTTGAAAGGCAGATGCCACCCACGAATCTGAAGAACATTGCTTATTGTAATTGCTGTAGAGTGAGAGAAATGCAACGCTGCGGCGTGGAGAGAGAGAGAGAGAGATTGAAATTGTAGGGAATTAGTCAGAGGAGGTGAATTGCTTAGATGAAATGTTTTTGACTACCCTTTCGAGAAGTGCGGTGTGATGCGTCCTATTATCGCCAAGCTAATGGGGTGAAACATCTTCCGTGATAAACAGTAACGTTCCTTTATTGGTCTCTCTCTCTCTCCCCCCCCCCCCCCCCCCCTCACACACACATACAAGCATACCACCAGACTTGTGTTCCTATATTCGGTTTATATAATGACACGCACTATCACCCGCCCACCCACCCACCCTTTATACCGGTTCCTCCTAAATTACAGGCTTGCTATCGCTCGCTGGGAAGAAATCAACTCTTAAATGGCACGAACGGTCTTAAAATTGGCATAAATGGTTTGAAAAGTATTGAAATGTTAAGCTATATAGGGCTTAACATGAGGGAAAAGGGAGTCCAGAAAAAACAAACCTTTCCTTTATTTTACCCACCCAGCCTTTATATCCTGTAGCAACACTTAAGGGGGTACTGCTTGCTTTTTGGTCTATATATTTATATATTAATTTATTTTTGAGTTTCCTCGCTACCCCTTTTCAAGATAAATTTGTAAATTTTTCAGTAGTAAAATGTCGACACCTAAAGGTCACGAAAGGTTTTAATATTGACTAATAATAATAATAGATTCGGCTTTTGTTTGACACCCTGATACCTATATATATATATATATTTTTTTTTTTATTCATATCTTTTTTATCCCCTTGACCGTCCGACCGGGCAGCAACGGGTTGGATATAATACGCTCGTGTAGTTTTTTTTTTTCTTTTTTTTTCCCCCGGTTTGGTTTGGGATTTAATTATTTTGTCTGAGTTATATTATGCCCGAGGGTGGTAGAGAAAGAGAGAGAGAGAGAGAGAGAGAGAGAGAGAGAGAGAGAGAGAGAGAGAGAGAGAGAGAGAGAGAGAGAGAGAGAAGAGAGAGCATAAACATAATAGTTGAATTATTGTTCACATACTGTACAGTGTACAGCTCGAAGGATGAAAATCTGGTGAGTTACTTAACCTAGGGCCAGTACAATACATACTCTACACTCGTTACAGACAGCCTGCATTTTGTCTCTTTCACATACATACCTGGTATATGCATACATACATACACATACATACATTGAAAGGGGGTAATTTTTTATATTTTGTTATAAGCTTGATGGAGGTCTAGCGAGGAAACTCAAAAATGAATTAATACATTAATACATAGACCAAAAAACAAGCACTACCCCCTTAAAGTCGGTTAGGAGTGTGTACTGATAATATGTTCGGTTGTTTACATGGCATACATCGTGTTTATTATCGTACGTCTGTTGTTTACATTGCATACATCGTGTTTATTATCGTACGTCTGTTGTTTACATGGCATACATCGTGTTTATTATCGTACGTCTGGTTGTTTACATGGCATACATCGTGTTTATTATCGTACGTCTGTTGTTTACATGGCATACATCGTGTTTGTTATCGTACGTCTGTTGTTTACATGGCATACATCGTGTTTATTATCGTACGTCTGTTGTTTACATGGCATACATCGTGTTTATTATCGTACGTCTGTTGTTTACATGGCATACATCGTGTTTGTTATCGTACGTCTGTTGTTTACATGGCATACATCGTGTTTATTATCGTACGTCTGTTGTTTACATGGCATACATCGTGTTTATTATCGTACGTCTGTTGTTTACATTGCGTACATCTTGTTTATTATCGTATGTCTGTTGTTTACATGGCATACATCGTGTTTATTATCGTACGTCTGTTGTTTACATGGCATACATCGTGTTTATTATCGTACGTCTGTTGTTTACATGGCATATATCGTGTTTATTATCGTACGTCTGTTGTTTACATGGCATACATCGTGTTTATTATCGTACGTCTGTTGTTTACATGGCATACATCGTGTTTGTTATCGTACGTCTGTTGTTTACATGGCATACATCGTGTTTATTATCGTACGTCTTGTTTACATGGCATACATCGTGTTTATTATCGTACGTCTGTTGTTTACATGGCATATATCGTGTTTATTATCGTACGTCTGTTGTTTACATGGCATACATCGTGTTTATTATCGTACGTCTGTTGTTTACATGGCATATATCGTGTTTGTTATCGTACGTCTGTTGTTTACATGGCATACATCGTGTTTATTATCGTACGTCTGTTGTTTACATGGCATACATCGTGTTTATTATCGTACGTCTGTTGTTTACATGGCATACATCGTGTTTATTATCGTACGTCTGTTGTTTACTTTACATTGCATGCATCGTGTTTATTATCTTGTGCCCTGTGACCCCCCATCGTCCGACTGATAATAACACACACCTATCAAATCAGACGTTTGTTCTCTTGTAAACGTGTGGGGCTTCAGGTAATATTACGTTGGCGGTACACTTCATTGATAATAGATTGATGGTGTCTGAACTGTTCATTCTAGGTTGGGCAGAAATCATAACCCCAAACCTCTCATAACTCAAAAAGGACTAGAGTAATGGAGCTAATATTTCTACCAAATAGGAAGACTTGGCTAGGAATAGGCCTAGGTTTGGAAATTGACGGCTCACTTGCTCTAGCCCTTTTTGAGTTACAGAGGTTAGAGGTTACGATTTCTGCCTAACCTAGAGTGAACGGACTATAGTGAAGAAAGGAATATAATAAATTACTCTACCCTGTTCCAAATAGATAGACCAGACATCGTGAACCCTAAACTCTGTAACTCAAAAAGGGCTAGAGCAATTGGGCTGTACATTTCCACACTTATTCCCTGGCTGACCCTTCCTAAATGGTAGAAGTAGTAGATACTCTAGTCGTTTGTTTAAAGTTATAGAGGATAATGTTCAAGAGTTTTGGCCTACTTACTTGGAACAGGGTATAACATGCTTATTAACCCTTTCACGCACATATGACGCACAGGTTGCCAGATTAGCAATAAGAAATAGAGTTCTCTCACTCTTATAATTACCTCTCAAAAATTAGTTTTCTGCCCACAGCTTACTCAAAGACAACTGCAGAAGTTGAAGTAACTAAACTAAAGGTTTCTAAATACCCCTGATGGTAACAAAGGCTTTAAAGTATCCCCCAATATGCTCAAAATCGCGTCATATGTGGGAGATGGTTAACTCGAACGTTTGTTATCATGTGAACGTATGGGGCGGGATCAAGGTGAGATAATATTATACTGCCGGTACACTTCATTGATAATAGATTGATAATGAAGGTAGGAATATTATAGTCAAACCAATATATAAGCGACCCTGAGTCCTCAATTCTTGGCTACACTGAGTTCCTTCGCGGGCCTTCTGTAAACACATTGGCAGCTGATATTTGACATTTTGGTTGATAAGCCGCTAAGCGTCTCTCTCTCGCTCTCGCTCTCTCGCTCGCTCGCTCTCTCGCGCTCTCTCTCTCTCTCCTCTCTCTCTCTCTCTCTCTCTCTCTCTCTCTCTCTCTGCATTTATCTATATAATTTTGAGTTTCCTCGCTAGACCTCTCTGTACTGCAGGAAATGAAAGGCTATTCCCAACTTTTCCGTCTATTATATTATTAGCGACACTTCTTTACGGGTTTGTTGTACACGTAAGGAGAGAAGGGGGTAATACATTCTCTCTCTCACCCCCCTCTCTCTCTCACCCCCCCTCTCTCTCTCACCCCCCCTCTCTCTCTCACCCCCCCTCTCTCTCTCACCCCCCCTCTCTCTCACCCCCCCCTCTCTCTCACCCCCCCCCTCTCTCTCTCACCCCCCTCTCTCTCTCACCCCCCTCTCTCATTCACCCCCCCTCTCTCTCTCTCACCCCCCCTCTCTCTCTCACCCCCCCTCTCTCTCTCTCACCCCCCTCTCTCTCTCACCCCCCCTCTCTCTCTCACCCCCCCTCTCTCTAACTTCTACAACCAGCCTACTCTGTTCCGCAAGGATGGCACTCATCTAAACCCTGTGGGTTCAGCACGCATGGGTCGTCTCCTACACGAAGCAGTCCGCAGCCATGGATCAAAAAACGCCATCCGAGAAGAAGCAGCAGTGACATAAATCATCCAACGCCAAGAAAAACACAGAGGCAACCGAGGACCACCAGCGATAAGGACCGGAGACAGCGAGGACCGAGGACAGCCATGAACATAAATGTATATCCGACAAGAACCAAAAATATTATTAAAGCGCGTTCCGTGAGTTCTAAAATAACAAATTTAAAGGTTTTCTATGCAAACGCTCGTAGCATACGCAATAAATTTTCAGATTTAGAGGAGCTAGTGTTTACAGAAAATTATGATGTGATTGGCATAACAGAATCTTGGCTCAATACAGAAGATAGAGACTTTTTAGCAGAGTATTCACTTCCCGGTTATGTAATGTTTGAGAAAAGCCGAATAAATCGAAATGGAGGTGGCGTTTTACTTTATATCAAAGAAAGTCTTAACCCTACCCTCTTGTCAAAACCTCAAATTGTGAACGTCGACGCATCTTTTGTGCTAATAAAGAATAATAAAGGTACCAAAATAATACTTGCATTAATATACAGACCTCCAGCTCAATCAGTGCAAACTGACCGAGAAATTTACGAACAAATTGCAGATGTAAGTAACTCACAAGATACCGTAATTTTTGGTGACTTTAATTTACCTGTGACCAAGTGGGGCGATACTCTTACTTCACACTCCGGACATGACTTGTATACGAACTTGCAAGAGAGTTCGCTTTATCAATTTGTTGGAACGCCGACCCGTGGTAATAACGTTCTTGACATTGTACTTGCAACAAAAGAAGAATTAATAGAGAATTTGAATGTTGGTGATGAATTCAGTAACAGCGACCATCATACGATAACTTTCACTTTAAACTTTACTAGTAACGAACCAAATAGTAGCATCGAAAAAGTCCCTAATTTCAAGAAAGCAAACTTTCCTAAACTTAGAGCTATGTTTAAAGAAACTGACTGGAGCTTTTTAATTCACAATAACGACATAAATACATCTTGGAAGTTATTCGAAGCCACTTACCTAAAAGCAGTGCAAGACTGCATACCATCGAAAACTCGGCGTCCAGGCCATAATAATAAGCCCAAATGGTGGAATAAAGATATTTCAAACTGCCTGCTTGCTAAAAAATTTGCTAATGATAGATTAAAATCCTCACAAAATGACGAAGAACGGCTGAAATTTGTAGAGCTACGACGCAAAGCCAAAAAGTTAATTAAGCAAAGTAAAAAGACCTTAGAGTTACATATTGCGAATCAAAGTAAAACAAACCCGAAAGAATTCTATAGTTATATCAGAAAGAAAAAAGTAGTTACTTCAACTGTTGGACCGTTAGTCGATGAAAATGGAGAATACACCAAAGACGAAGAACAAATGAGTAATGCCCTCATTACCTTCTTTGCATCAGTTTTTACAACAGAAGACCTCATGCAGTGATATCCCTACACCATCGCCGATTCAGATTGATAATTCAGATGTTTTAAGCAATATCACCGTTACAGAGAGAGAAGTATTGAATTGTTTAGATAAACTCAAGGTAAATAAAACGCCTGGACCTGATACAATCTCGCCTAGAGTTCTAAAGGAAGCTAAGGATGAGCTCTCTAAACCACTGACATTACTATTCAATAAATCCTTGCAGTCTGGAACTATGCCCGATCAGTGGAAGCTAGCCAACGTAACACCGATATTCAAAAAAGGCAGCAAATCCCTATCCAGTAACTATCGTCCAATTAGCTTAACCTCAGTTGTATGTAAAATGCTAGAAACGGTCATAAGAGACAGACTCGTAAATCACTTAGAGGAAAATAACATACTTAAAGATACTCAACACGGCTTTCGTAAAAAACGTTCCTGTTTAACAAACCTCTTAGACTTCTTCCACGATATCCTCAACCTCTACGATGAGAGTAAAGCTGTAGATATTATATACCTTGATTTTCAAAAGGCCTTTGACAAAGTTCCCCACAAACGTTTACTGCTAAAACTAAAAGCGCATGGAATACAAGACGGTGTGTTGAAATGGATAGAAAATTGGCTCAGCGACAGAAAGCAAAAAGTAGTCATAAACGGTAAGGCATCAAAATGGACCAATGTAAGTAGCGGGGTACCCCAGGGATCGGTACTAGGACCAATTCTCTTTCTAATTTACATCAACGACATAGATGAGGGTCTCACCTGTACAATCTCAAAATTTGCTGACGATACAAAAATTGCAAATAGCGTACTCTCAAAAGAACAAGTTGACGATATGCAACACAATCTAGATAAATTGTCATGTTGGGCCCAAATTTGGCAAATGAGTTTCAATGCGGATAAATGTAAAGTACTACATATCGGATACCTAAATGAGAAAGCAAACTATTCGATGAATGGCACTCAGCTTAAGAATGTAAACAGAGAAACCGATCTGGGAGTAACAATATCGAGTAACCTAAAACCGAGTCAACAATGTTCAGAAGTTGTTAAGAAGGCAAACAAAATAATTGGCTTTATAGGCAGGTCATTTGAGCATAAATCCAAAGAAGTTATCCTAACCCTTTACAATTCCTTAGTCCGCCCTCTTCTGGAATACTGCGTTCAATCCTGGTGCCCTTATTACCAAAAAGATATAAACAAGCTAGAACGAGTTCAACGTAGAGTTACCAAAATGATACCTAGCCTAAAGAACAAACCATACGAAGAGCGTCTTAGAGAATTAAATCTATTTCCTTTAACCCAGCGCAGATTAAGAGGCGACTTAATTCAAGTGTTCAAAATCATCAAAGGCATCGACAATATGAACTGTAGTAAGTACTTCACTATCGACCAATCTAATTACACGCGGGGAAACGGTTGCAAAATTATTGGTAAATCTTTTAACTCGCACGAATCTAAGAATTTCTTCTTCAATCGAGTTGTCAACTTGTGGAATGGGCTTCCCCGAAACGTTATAGACTGCATCACCGTTGATTCATTTAAACTCCGCCTAGACAAATATCTCGCATCAAACCCGCGACTGACTGCGTTTGTAAATGAATAACTTTATTTTATCCCCCCCTCAGTTACTAACCCATCTGTCCCCTACTAACTTCCTAATCCTGCCACGGACATTAGTTCCAGGGCAGTAATTCCCTTTCCAATGTTCCCTTACCCACTCTAAACCACTGTTTGGACACTTGATCCTCAGTGTTTTGGAGGACAAGCAACCTAGAAGGGTCACTGGATCTGTTGTTGCTTGATTTCCTTTGTACTTTGTACTCCTTTGTACTCTCTCTCTCTCACCCCCCTCTCTCTCTCACCCCCCCTCTGTCTCAGCCCCCCCTCTCTCTCTCACCCCCCTCTCTCTCTCTCACCCCCCTCTCTCTCTCACCCCCCCTCTCTCTCTCACCCCCCTCTCTCTCTCTCACCCCCTCTCTCTCTCTCACCCCCCTCTCTCTCTCTCACCCCCCCTCTCTCTCACCCCCCCCTCTCTCTCTCTCACCCCCTCTCTCTCTCACCCCCCCTCTCTCTCTCACCCCCCCTCTCTCTCTCTCACCCCCCCTCTCTCTCTCACCCCCCTCTCTCTCTCTCACCCCCCCTCTCTCACCCCCCCTCTCTCTCTCTCTCTCTCTCTCTCTCTCTCTCACACCCCCCTCTCTCTCTCTCACCCCCCTCTCTCTCTCACCCCCCCTCTCTCTCTCACCCCCCTCTCTCTCTCACCCCCCTCTCTCTCTCACCCCCCTCTCTCTCTCTCACCCCCCTCTCTCTCTCTCACCCCCCTCTCTCTCTCTCACCCCCCTCTCTCTCTCTCACCCCCCTCTCTCTCTCTCACCCCCCTCTCTCTCTCACCCCCCTCTCTCTCTCACCCCCCCTCTCTCTCTCACCCCCCTCTCCTCTCTCTCTCACCCACCTCTCTCTCTCTCACCCACCTCTCTCACCCACCTCTCTCTCTCTCTCGCTCACCCACCTCTCTCTCTCTCTCTCACCCACCTCTCTCTCTCTCTCTCTCACCCACCTCTCTCTCTCTCCCCCCCTCTCTCTCTCTCACCCCCCCTCTCTCTCACCCCCCCTCTCTCTCTCTCACCCCCCCATCTCTCTCTCTCTCTCTCTCTCTCTCTCTCTCTCTCTCTCTCTCTCTCTCTCTCAATAGTGCAGTTGGGTACAGTACATTATTTGATTAATATCCAGTATTCGATAAATGGATATTAATCGTAGTCATGTGATGTACTCCTGAAGGTGTAATGGTTAGAACGTGTAAGTTCTGTATGAGATGTCCTAGGTTCGAATCCTGGGAGAATCACATAAAGGAACATAGTTATGGTTGTAGCAATGTTAACAGGTGTGTGTGTGTGTGTGTGTGTGTGTGTGTGTGTGTGTGTGTGTGTGTGTGTGTGTGTGTGTGTGTGTGTGTGTGTAGTCCAGGTGTGATTTATTCATTAGGGAGATAGAGAAAACAGAGGTGTGTGTGTGTGTGTGCGCGTGTGTGTGCGCGTGGATGTGTGTGTGTATGTGTATGTGTTTTGTGTTGTGAATGTGCGTGTTATTTTGTGTTCTGGTGTTCTGTGTGCAAATATTAGCTCGCTTAGTCTATACCGGTACTCTGTGTCTTTCCAACTGACGGTAAATTGCAAAGTTCCCATCAATAATTATCTGTTATTTTGAAGATATTGACATAGTGAAGTATGTTGCTAATTATGTTAACTTGGTCTTAATGTGATGCAGAGACATAGTAGTATCATATTTTGCCATTAAGTATTGATTCATTTTATGACTTTGGCCCATTTCTTTGTTAATATTAAGACCTTTCGTGCCATTTAGGTGTCGAATATTTGCTGGCGAGCGAAAGCGAGCCTCAAATTTTAGAAGGCTCTGGCCTTCGGCCGAGACATTTTTCTACCGAAAAAATTTCAAATTTATCTTGAAAGGGGGTCTAGAGGGTGTTTTTATAAGCTTGATGGAGGTCTAGCGAGGAAACTGAAAAATAAACAAAATATATAGCCCAAAAACCAAGCCCCTTCCTTTATATCGGTAATGATTTAAGCTTGCAGGTGCAACAGCTTTGGCGTCAGGTTGTTCGCACAGGTGTTATTGGCTAGTACAGGTGTTATTTGAATGTACATAGATTTACATAGATACACTGGCCACACACAGCTTACGATCCATGCGAGGTGGTCAGGCCTTTATCGTAGTAGAGATCGAGAGAGTAATGAGTGTAAGGGAAAGTGGAAGGAGATACCCTGACCACACAGACCTTACGATCCCTGCGAGGTGGCTAGGACCAGGTTTACCAAATCAAGTCGCTAGAATAATACCGCAATCTTTTGAATATCGCTTTAAAATGGCTCAATCTCCAGAATATCGCTAGAATGCTTGTCGCTAGATGAAAAACAAAAAGGACAAGAAGTGGGGATTGGGCCTGAGTTTATAGATAGATAGATAGATAGATAGATAGATCGAAGTAAATACCTCTAGATCTAGCGGGCAAGTACCTAGCTAAATTGGCAACACTGGCCAGGCCTTTATCCTAGTAGAGATAGCAACCCTAAGAGTCAGTGAAAGTTGAAGGACATGATAGTAAAGATGAAAGGTAGGTTCACACATAGTCGAGTCGGAGCGCGAGGCCAACGCGAGTCACACTCGCCGCAAATCGCCGTTGATGGAGCCCGAACCCAACGTGAGTAGCGGCTGATGCGAGTAAACATGCATAGAACACGAATTTAACACGAGTTTACACAAATTTAACACGAGTTTACATGAGTTTACACGAGTTTACGCGAGTGTTGGCGAGTTTAACACGACCCCAACACGCACCGCCAAAATTTGAAAAATAACGGTCAAATTCCAGGGTACGAATAGTGCGAGTCTACAGGAGTCTACATGAGTGTCACAGGAGTTTACATGAGTTTACACGTGTTTACACGATGAACGCGAGTCTACAGGAAGTTAACAGGAGTGTATATTCTATTTAATTTATATCTTGTATTTATTTATATTTCATGTTGGATATCAATCTGTATATTATTATTTGTCATCATATAATTATCCTTTGCATATATTCCACATCATTATTATTATGTATGGGTAGGAGGGTGGTGGGAGGGTGGTTTGGGGGATGGTGTGGGGAAGGTAGAAGCGTAATTGACTCATGTTACAAATATGAAGCCGATTGGTAAGGTAGTTTCGCAACCACGGATTTTCCTTTTTTTCCTTATCTTCGTACGGATACGCTGGAAGTGGGTGGTGGGAGGCGGTTGGGGGTGTGGTGGGGGGAAGGCAGAAGGGTAAGGGACTTGTCACACAAATATGGAACCGATTGGTGCAGTCGTTTCGCCGCCACAGATTTTCATTTTTGTCCTTATCTTCGTATGGATACGCTGGAAGTGGGTGGTGGGAGGCGGTTGGGGGTGTGGTGGGGGGAAGGCAGAAGGGTAATGCCCCTTTCACACATACAGGACTCGGGCGCCGAATGCAGCCGAATGCAGCCGAGTAGCTACTCTGCTGCATGCGGCACCCAGTCGGCACCTAGTCCTAACCATGCGGCTGTAGTCGTCTGTAGTCTGGTGAAGTCCTGGCAATGCGTGTCAAGTCGCGGCCCGCGAAGAAAATGTTTGTCAGTTTTGAAATTTGGGCCAGACTTGAAATTTGTCTGGTGGATGCGGGGAGTAGTCTGCTCTAGTCGGCGCTAGTCGTACCAAGTCTTCTGTATGCGGCTGTAGTCCTTGTGTATATCGTATCGAATTGTGTTTCATGTGTAGCATAAAGACTACTGCCGCATACACCAGAGTACAGCCGCCAGACACGAGTACAGCCGCAAAAGTCTGCTGAAGTCTGCTGAAGTCGTGTGCATAAATTTGCATATATTTGCATAAAATTATTAAAAATTATGCAAAAATATGAGTCATACGAGTACAACAGACAATAGCGGAATTCAGCCGCATGCAGCCGCATACAGCAGACTCCAACCACATTGACAGGAGTGCAGACGTATGACAACACCCGGAACCCAATATGGCAGAAGAGTCGAGCCAACTTGAGCAGACAACAGAAACATCCAACCGACAACACCCAACTCGAACCGCAAACAGCCGCATCAAGCTGACCAAAAAAAAAAAAAAAAAAATCCCAACCACAGAAGGGCGACACGGCCCCTATATATAGGCCCCACGCAGCGCACTTGACCCAGTATTCGACGAGATCACCCACGACGTACACCTCTACCCGCACCTCAACCGCCTGTACACCATGCCAGGACCCAATAGAACAACAAAGGCCCTTCTCCCTTCTCCTCCTCCACTCTCCTCCCTTCCTCCCTTCTCCTCCTCCTCCCTTCTTCTCATCCACCTCTTCCCTCCCTCACTACCTCCCTACTACCCCCTGTTCTTCTCTTCCTACTCTCTTCCCTCTCATTTAACCCGCTGAGTGCCAGCCAATTTTGACGGTGTGCTTCTGCCAGTGCCAGATTTTTTTTTGGGGGGGGGGGGGCTAAATCTATCAAGTTGGGAGAGAAAGGAAGGATAATGGTAAAAAAACACTCCCCTCGCCAGAAAACAGGTCCCCGATGGTCCCGAAAGTAGCTGAAAAGACACTATAGACTACAGAGACTTTTATGGTATCGGAATGTATGGGTGGGAGGGTGGTTTTGGGGTTGATGGGGGGAAGGTAGAAGGGTAATTGACTTGTGTTACAGATATGAAGCCGATTGGTGAGGTACTTTCGCCACCACGGATTTTCCTTTTTTTCCTTTTCTTCGTACGGATACGCTGGAAGTGGGTGGTGGGAGGCAGTTGGGGGTGTGGTGGGGGGAAGGTAGAAGGGTAATTGACTTGTGTTACAGATATGAAGCCGATTGGTGAGGTACTTTCGCCACCACGGATTTTCCTTTTTTTCCTTTTCTTCGTACGGATACGCTGGAAGTGGGTGGTGGGAGGCAGTTGGGGGTGTGGTGGGGGGAAGGCAGAAGGGTAAGGGACTTGTCACACAAATATGGAACCGATTGGTGCAGTCGTTTCGCCGCCACATATTTTCCTTTTTTTTTTTCCTTCTGACGGGACCGACAGTCAGCGTGTGGGTAGGAGGAGGGATTTGGGATTTTTGTGGTGGGTAGCCAAAAGGGTAAGGTACATGTGGTAAAAATATGAAAGCCATAGGTGCAGTCGTTTCGCTGCTACGATGTTTGTTTGACGCAACGGTGGAGTCGACTGTCATGATGTTCAGCCCTGGTAGACCGCCCTTTATATACATCCGCTGGCCACACAACTTGTGTGTGTCGGCTTTATGCGGGTGTATGCGGTTCGACTCTGAAGTTGATCGTCTGTATTCTGGAGTCGATCGGCTGAAGTCTTATAGATGCGGGTGAAGTCGGCATGTAAAAATGACCGTTATTTTTTTGGTCGGTTCGAGTCTCAAGACTTCTCCGGAGTCAAGACGACAACGTCGGCTGTATGCGGCTGTAGTCTGGTGAAGTCCTTTGGATGCGGCATACCGAGCCAGCTCCAAAAGTCGGGGGACAAAAACGCTACTCTGCTGCATTCGGCGCCCGAGTCCTGTATGTGTGAAAGGGGCATAATGCCCCCTTCACACATACAGGACTCGGGCGCCGAATACAGCAGAGTAGCGTTTTTGTCCCCCGACTTTTGGAGCTGGCTCGGTATGCCGCATCCAAAGAACTTCACCAGACTACAGCCGCATACAGCCGACGTTGTCGTCTTGACTCCGGAGAAGTCTTGAGACTCGAACCGACCAAAAAAATAACGGTCATTTTTACATGCCGACTTCACCCGCATCTATAAGACTTCAGCCGATCGACTCCAGAATACAGACGATCAACTTCAGAGTCGAACCGCATACACCCGCATAAAGCCGACACACACAAGTTGTGTGGCCAGCGGATGTATAAAAAGGGGCGGTCTAGCAGGGCTGAACATCATTACAGTCGACTCCACCGTTGCGTCAACAGGTACGGTGACACTCTACCACACAACATGGATGTGCACGTATTCATTACACCCTCCCAGCGCCAAAATATAGACATATACCTGGCGACCATGTCCATGGATTTAACTCTCCAGGTTGATCTGTTGGCTCTGAAAATAGCCATTAAACAACGAAGGAGGAAGAGGAGGTCAGTGTGGACGCGGAACTGGCTCCTGCGGCGGCCAATGTATGGCCACTACGAGAATATCATGCATGAGTTCATGCGCGAAGACCACCGCAGCTTCAGAAACTTCACCAGGTTGGACGTGGACATGTTCTGGGAAATGGTGGAGAAGATAACACCCAGGATAGAGAGACAGGACACCTTCTGGCGGAAATCCCTGAGCCCTGCCCTTCGTCTCGCCATTACCCTGCGCTACCTGGCGACTGGTGATTCATATCAAACACTCTCCTATGATTTCCGCGTCGCCCATAACAGCATTTCACTGCTGGTTCCTGACACCTGTGAGGCCATCTACCAAGAATACCACCCTCTCATTCTGCCATGCCCCAAGACCCCGGAAGATTGGAAGAAATGTGCTGACCTCTTCGAAGAACGCTGGCAGTTTCCACACGCCGTTGGTGCTATTGATGGTAAGCACATAGCCATTCGCTGCCCTGCCAATGCTGGGTCCCTTTACTATAACTACAAGGGATTCCACTCTATTGTGCTTATGGCAGTTGTGGATGCTGACTACAAGTTCCTGTACTGCGATGTGGGTGCCACTGGTTCGGGGTCTGACGGTGGTGTCTTTGCACAGACACCTATCAGGGCCGGCCTGGAGAACAACACCCTTGGAGTTCCGCCTCCTCAACCCCTACACACTGGTGCCAGGCCTGTGCCCTACTTCCTGTTAGCTGACGACGCATTCCCCATGCGACCCTGGCTACTGAAACCATTCCCACATCGCTCAACGAACATGGGCGAGATGATCTTCTCCTACCGGTTGTCCAGGGCTCGACGGGTGGTGGAAAATGCCTTTGGCATCTTGGCTAACAGGTAAATATCTTTTAATTTTGGTGGGGTTAATGCCATTAATAAGGCTATACACTTGCATTGCTAACTAATTCTCTTTGCAGAGGCAGGTATTTGATAATAACCATGTTTTGTGTCTCCCTATTCTACAGGTTCAGATGTTTGCTCACCAGCATTCCCCTGCAACCCAAGAGAGTGGAGTCTGTGGTGCTGGCATGCTGTTGCCTACACAACCTCATCCGTCGCCGTTTCCCCAGTCACCACCCCGTTGGCTTCCTTGACAGGGAGAACCCAGTCACCCACAGGGTGACGCCAGGGTCTTGGAGGGATGGTGACCAGTTGGAGCCGCTCATGCCACTGACCGGAAACCAGGCTACTAATTACGCAAAGGAGTTGCGTCGCTACATGGCAGACTACTTCACATCAACCCGGGGCAGTGTGAGCTGGCAGGATAGCCGGTTCAGTGACTCATGAAGGTACGATGATTGTGTGTATTTTAATGTTATATTAACTGACCTAATTTGCAGCTCTTTCTAATTAAATCATGCGTGCCATTGTCCATATCATTTGCAAATTTTATATGTTCATATGTTTCTTATTAATAATTATTACTTTCATTTTCACTTCTCTTCAGTCATTTGCTTTGGCATATTATTTCATTATTCAGTATTTCCATGACATTCAGTAATTTATTATGTAACTGTCATGCGTCAGTTATATTTTATTATTATATATTCATATTTATACGTATCAGGCTATTACTTTCTTGCTTTGTTATTGCCGTCGCGGGCATTTGTATATGATGAGTGTATATTAATTTTAGAAAACATATATTATATTCATCTATATTTTCAACATCTATTATATTCATCTATATTTTATTTAGTAGTCACTTTTGTGAATGAATGTCAAGTCGTAAATATTTTCCTGCCATGTTATTTAAGGACATATTTTTGGGTATTATTACTAGAGACTATTTTCAGCAAAGATAAGTATTATTTATTGTTTCATAACATATTACTGGCATATGGGATTGGAATTCTAAACACAGTATTCACAACAGAATTTTATTTTAATCTTTACATTGGACGGAAATTCTCTACTGCCCCTTGTGCTGCGGTGTGTGTAGTGTTGGGTTTGGGGAGTCCAGGTTGAGACTCACATCAAAGAGTTGCCTCTGAAAACTTCTCCCAGGTGTGGCGGGCACCGCGAGGTGTGTCCCATATGTGGGGGTGGAGCTGCCCCACAAGGTGGGCGTAAACTGTGGG
>JBAKBP010017648.1:0-48466 GCA_037953745.1 Lithodes maja
ATGACTGCAATATAATGTCGATGTTTCTTCTTACCATCAAACGGAACTTTAACAATAACCAGCAGGTTTACTATGTTTCCCTTTTATATAGTCATGTAAGGTGCTCTTACTTAACTTCCACTTTTTAGCAGCCTCACGTACACTCATGTTCTACTTTTGTATATCATCTTTTGCTTTTTTTAATTTGTCTTGACATACATGACTGTTGTATTTCCTTTTCTCGTTGTGTGGCTTTGGTTTATATATCCATGGCATTTTTACTCCTGTGAATGAAAAGAAATGTAATATGATACTCTTACCTGGTTAACCCTTACACAGCAAACATCCACCAAATCATGTCAACATCTGACACCTTACTCAGTCTTAAGCATCCTTTAATTGGCGTTACTCAAACGGGAGCAAGATGACAGATGATAAGAACATAAGAAAATGGGAGTCTGCAAAAAGCCGATCGGCCCATACAAGGCAGATCCCTGTGATGACATGATTCGACAGATGCTCGCTATGTATGGCTAGGTAAGAGTACCATACACTTAGGTACTAATTGTTGTTCATATTGGAAGGACCTTGTAACTAATATTAGATGTCCGATGTCACCTAATGTCCGAAATCACCCCAAACTATGTCCGAAAACACCCCAATAAATCTGGAAAACAATAAAAGTAAATTGTTAGGGCTATAGGCTGTGTATTATGAACTTTGGGGAAAGAGTTACTGTGTGTATGGTCTCGCAGATAATTGTAGAACATTCTGGTGTAGGTTAATTGTCTTCCTCACATCCCATTAATTATACTCAGTAGAAGTTTGACACACTTACAAAAACATGTGTTTTCTTTGTTACATATTCACAAATATTTACCACAAATTAAATTAATTAATTTAAATTATTAGTTCATCCTACATATAGTTACAACATTCCTCTTGAATGCTACACATCTATTTTTCAAAACCAAACTCCTCTTCTCTCTATTTTTATTTGTTTTAATTTTTATCCAAAATGTCCGAAGTTGTCCACTTGTCCGAAGCCACCCCAGATGACGGTACGCTAATATTACCCCTTATTTTCGTCTTTTACCCCTCAATTTCCCTGTACTGTACTTCATAGCCCTCCCCACTATCGGGGACCGTATCTTAACCCTCTCACCACGGAAGGCCTCTTGAACGCCCATAAAAAAGCATATAACAGGTACCCGGAAGGCCTCTTGAACGCCCAGTGGTTGAAAGCCTGTGAGCTTCGTGTGCGAGGCGTCGGTCCGACGCATGTAAACAACAGCCGGCTGGACCAACGCCACGCATCTCCGGCCACAAGAAGGAGAGCGTCGCTTGTTCGTGTGTGCCTGTATGTTGTTGTTAAGTATCGAAAAGTGGTGTAAAGTGGCTGTTTTGGCCATAAAGTTATCTCCAATGAAATTATCATCACAGCTCAACCAGTTGACTTAGAGAGCTCTACTTAATGCCATTCTACAGGTAAATAACACAGCTACGCTTGGGGATGCGCAGGAATGCGGGAAGCAGTCTGATTAACGAATATACGGTAGCCTAGCCTAGACGTTTTTCGGCCAAAACACCCGGGTTTCGAGGAATATATATATAATACATAGCCAAGGTTAAGATTGTTGGATAATGGGGACAACTTTTTTTCCGGAGATTCTAATTAATGACAACCACTGTATAATGATGAAAACTAGCTAAAACCCCCCCCCCAAAAAAAAAACTCACTAAATAAAAGTTGGCCAGGTTTCTGGATATTTTCCTTAATTTGCATGAAAAAATTGTAATAGGCCTATAGAAACCTTATAAATCATATAAATTACAAATCCACAAAAATACAATCATTGAAAATAGCTCCTTAACCCGGGAGCTGCGGGAAGACTCTTAAGAGTTCCCCCGGCGGACTGCGGGAAGACTCTCCTGAGTAAGTAAAACTAAAAATCAACTTTTTACATCGAAAAAAAAATATTTTTTTTATTTTTATTTTTTTATTTTTTTATTTTTGTTTGGCCCCTGGGCCATGCAAAATCTCAGTCCTCTACCTCCCCTCCTTCCCCACTTTCCTCCTATTCCTCAGTTATCACCTATTTTCCCTATTATTCCCTTATTCTGAGGTATATTTTCGTGCTAACATTAGCGAGTTGCAAGCAGGGTGTTGTCATCACTGATAGCAATCGAGTGCAAGAGAGAGAGAGAGAGTATCGATCGACTGTGTCGCAGTGGCCTTGGGGAAAATGGGCGGGAAGGTAGCTTGCCTCACCCATACATTATACAACTCGCGGGCTATATCTCCGATTTTGACCATCCAAACGCTGTTTTCACTCGTTTTATTGTTGTTTCAGGTTAATACCTTTATAATCAACCCATAATAGGCGCATATGGATAATTATTAATGCTATTAATGGTACAATGAATATTTTAGTGACGAAAAACCTCAAATACGTCAGCACAGGGGGAGGTTTTCATTTACCGTCATTCGGGGTGACTTCGGACCTAATTGACCTAATTTTAAGCCTAACTCAATAGGTAAAGCCTTAATAATGCAATCTTTTGCATCTATATGTATAGCTTAGAAACGTAGAATAATCTTGTGTACAGTGGAAAAATTATAGGCCTTTGGCTTAATTATAACTAATATTTATAATGGTGTCCGAAGTCATCATCGATATGAGGTGACTTCGGACTGGGGTAAGGTGACTTCGGACATTAATGGTTTTCCCCTTTAAATCTGAG
Organism: Lithodes maja; assembly: GCA_037953745.1. Lineage (NCBI taxonomy): Eukaryota > Metazoa > Arthropoda > Malacostraca > Decapoda > Lithodidae > Lithodes > Lithodes maja. The sequence goes on from JBAKBP010017648.1 coordinate 2,725, forward strand.
TGTGTGTATTGAACGACGGCTTCGGACAATGCAGAGGCGACTTCGGACACAAGACGGAGTTTTAAAAAAAAAATACAAACTGAAATGCTTACATTTGTAGCCCTTAGAGTAGCATATACATTAGATTCCAAGTTTCTGTGCATTTTAGCACCTTCATATAAATTGTTATGTATTCTCAATAACAAAGCAATTATATTATTATCACTAATGCATTCAGGTACACCGTATGTATAGGCACTTTTCTAATACAAAAAAAATATAATTAATTCATTCAAATTACACATAATGACTCCTTGAAAACGTATTTCACACTTGTGACCAAACTTCTAAAAAAATAATACTGATATCATTAAAGCTTAGCAATAATATCTTAATGACTGCATATTAAAGGAATACTAATGGCACACAGCCGACTAGATGCCATCTTGGCTAATTAATGGCCCGAAATACTAATTAACCCTTTCAGGGTATATACCTTAAACTAATCATAATATGAAATAAAAAGGACCTTACAAAAAATATAACTTTGTATCACATTATTGCCTCTTTCCTTATTCATCCCCCCTCTCTCACTTGGCCCCGCCCTCTACCACCTCTCGCTCTCGATATCGATCTCTCTCCCACCCTTCTGGCCCCGCCCTCCCCTGGCCCCACCCTTCCCCTGGCCCCGCCCTCTCCCACCCTTCTCCGGGCCCCACCCTCCCCTGGCCCCGCCCTCTACCACCTCTCTCTCTCTCTCGCTTTCTCTCCCACCCTTCTCTTGGCCCCCACCCTCTCTCGCTTTCTCTCCCACCCCTCTCTCTCTCACTTTCTCTCCCCCTGCTCGCTCGCTTTCTCTCTCCTCTCTATAGCTCTTCAACCCTCTCTATTTCTCTCTCTCTCTATTATTTTGGCCATTTATTTACATCAACACTGAACAGCATTCTGCACTTCTTGTCCAGTATTGGTTCTGGCAGGATTTGTACTATCTCACCCTTGTCTATATCACTGTAATCATCAATAACTGGGTTAATGAAGACGTTACTTGTGCCCTTCACATGCTTTCGGAAACGAACATGTATTTCTGGTAGAACCTTTACTATGACTGCAATATAATGTCGATGTTTCTTCTTACCATCAAACGGAACTTTAACAATAACCAGCAGGTTTACTATGTTTCCCTTTTATATAGTCATGTAAGGTGCTCTTACTTAACTTCCACTTTTTAGCAGCCTCACGTACACTCATGTTCTACTTTTGTATATCATCTTTTGCTTTTTTTAATTTGTCTTGACATACATGACTGTTGTATTTCCTTTTCTCGTTGTGTGGCTTTGGTTTATATATCCATGGCATTTTTACTCCTGTGAATGAAAAGAAATGTAATATGATACTCTTACCTGGTTAACCCTTACACAGCAAACATCCACCAAATCATGTCAACATCTGACACCTTACTCAGTCTTAAGCATCCTTTAATTGGCGTTACTCAAACGGGAGCAAGATGACAGATGATAAGAACATAAGAAAATGGGAGTCTGCAAAAAGCCGATCGGCCCATACAAGGCAGATCCCTGTGATGACATGATTCGACAGATGCTCGCTATGTATGGCTAGGTAAGAGTACCATACACTTAGGTACTAAGTGTTGTTCATATTGGAAGGACCTTGTAACTAATATTAGATGTCCGATGTCACCTAATGTCCGAAATCACCCCAAACTATGTCCGAAAACACCCCAATAAATCTGGAAAACAATAAAAGTAAATTGTTAGGGCTATAGGCTGTGTATTATGAACTTTGGGGAAAGAGTTACTGTGTGTATGGTCTCGCAGATAATTGTAGAACATTCTGGTGTAGGTTAATTGTCTTCCTCACATCCCATTAATTATGCTCAGTAGAAGTTTGACACACTTACAAAAACATGTGTTTTCTTTGTTACATATTCACAAATATTTACCACAAATTAAATTAATTAATTTAAATTATTAGTTCATCCTACATATAGTTACAACATTCCTCTTGAATGCTACACATCTATTTTTCAAAACCAAACTCCTCTTCTCTCTATTTTTATTTGTTTTAATTTTTATCCAAAATGTCCGAAGTTGTCCACTTGTCCGAAGCCACCCCAGATGACGGTACCCCCGTGCGCACTTCAGAGGTTAATATTGACTGAAAAAACGCCCATTTTAATACATCTCAGAGCTCTTTCGGACAGTCACTGTTTACAAACGCCTTCTTTATGCAGTATAATCAATATTTACCCCCTGCTGGCAACATAGATGACGATTTCAATAATTCATGGGGGGGGGGGGGGGGGGGGCAAAGCCCCCCCTCAGCCCATCGTGTATCCAACATTGGCATTATAACTAAGACCATGAATAGGGCCTACACTCATTTCTCAAAATCTGGAGGAAAAAACAAAAAATAAGGGTGCGAGCCTATTCCCTATAATTACCAATATATCACTTCATCTTGGGACGATACCGCTCTCGCACATTAACCTTACCATGCACGAGGCAAATACGGGGGTGGGGGATACTAATTAGTATTGATAAATAGAAACGGTTTGAATATAAAGACGCAAATTACACAGTGCACTAATGACATTATAATACACGTCGTGTGAAACATTTACACCGCTGATGTTAAATTAACCGCGTGTAATGACGACATGTTGGCCGAGGGCTGGAATGACGTCATCGCTGAGGCCCGCCTTGGCTGATGACGTCACGATAATCAACAACCAATCACAAGCAAGGATACACAACGTCTTGGCTTGGTTAATCAAGATGGCTATATTCTAGTTAATTGCCGTGTTTCAACCCCTCTCTTTCCCTGATATATTTCATACCCTCCCCAGCTATCGGGGTTTAGTATTGTTGAGGTAAGTGAAGAAAATAACTAAGAGATATGAGGATATAAATAAGGATCCTTAGTTAATGGTCAAACAAAATACGGTGACTACCGCTACATAGGATCTTACCTTATTTTATTATAAGTATTTATAGATGATTTATGTTGTATGTCGGTAGTGGTACACCCGGTAACTACATCCTTCCCAAACAACATAATGTGAAGTTAAAAGACACTTGTAACAAAGAATAACAATGGAAAATACTAGTGAAAACTCAAAATAGTGCGCCCGCATGTGTCCTGTCTTAGTGGTACGCCCACTACTCCTAATCTTACCTTGGACACACCGGCATATAGGAGAAAGAGAGGGGATATGATAGAGACTTTTAAGATAGTGTCAGGAAAGTATGATGAGGATGTGTGTGAAGGTATCTTCTTGAAGCGGGAGGGAACAAGGACGAGAGGACACTCTAAGAAAATTTACAAAGAAAGAAATAGGCTTGAGAAGGCAAAGAACTCATTTTGTGGTAAGAGTGGTAAATGAGTGGAATGCACTGCCCCAGTATGTAGTCGATTCCGAATCAATAAGGGAGTTTGAAAGTAATCTTGATAAAGCATGGGGAAGACAAGATTTGAAGTTTGATTATACTGTAAAGCAAAAATACAGAATAGTAAAAATGTTGCACCGTGAACGACAGCAGCAGTGCAAGTACTGGTACTGAGCTGGATACACAGGCCTAGTTTGCCTTTTGCCAGAGGATCTACTGTAAGAAACTGTAAGATAGGATGTCTAAATAGTGAGTACAGGTATTGTACCCTACATAGTTTTTACAGTAAGATTAGGAGTAGTGGGCGTACCACTACCAACATACAGCATAACTCATCTATAAAACATTAACCTAACCTAACCTAGTATTCATGTACAGTACTAGGTTAAGTTAGGTTAGGTTAATGTTTTATAGATGATTTATGCTGTATGTCGGTAGTGGTACGCCCACTACTCCAAATCTTACCGTTTTTACTATAGGTCATTAAGGACTGGAAAGTGTTTTGGGGTAAGTAAGTAGATAGAATGAGGATTGGTTATTAAGGTCTTATAGGAGGTAAGTCGTTATGTCTCGTCGGGTTGAGTCAGGTTTGGGTTTTGTAGGGTTGGCAGAGGTCTAGTACAGTACAGTACAGTACAGTACATTACAGTACTGGTATGGGTGGTACTGTACTGTATTGGTTAGGGGTGGGTATTCTGTGTGTTGGAGTTGATGTTATTAGATGTCTGAAGTTTTATTTGTGGCTCTTATGTATGTTCCTAGAGCTGAGGCAATTGCATGTTTGCCTTGTTGGTCGATATCTCCTCCTCCTAGGATATGTTGTAGATTGAAGGTCCCTCCGTGTTGTGCCACTGTTCTTCTCAGGTGGGTGCGAGCGCTGTAATGTCTATGGCAATGAAGTACTGTAGATAGTGTTCCACTGTTTCTGGGGTGAGGCAGTAGGGGCAGTTCTCGTCTTCTTTTAGTCCCATTCTGTGCATGTGCTCCGCTAGTCTTGTGTGTCCTGTCCTTAGGCAGAGTGTAGCTGTATTTAGAGCTTTGTTCTTGTATTTTGTGTGTTTCCATATGGACCATTCAGGTTTGATATTTCCGTATCTTGTGCCGGTGATGGTGACTTTCCATTCACCCTTGAAGTCTTTTAGGATGTTGGCTCTGTCTATTGTAGTGTAGGGGAGGGGTGTAATTTTTCTGAGGGAGTGCATGCCCCTGGCGAGTTCATCGACTATTTCATTGTGGAGTATGTCTATATGGCCATTGGCCAGGTACCCACTGGTGAATGGAAGCTCATAGTATAACCTTGTAGGGAGAGGTTAGGGAGTAGTTTGAGCATGGGGTATATGAGTTATTTACTTTGTGGTGTGTTGTATTTAATGGCCTGGATAGCGCTCTTGGAGTCACAGCATAATGTGTATGGGCCTGGTGGAAGGGTACTGATGATTTCTAGTGCTTGATTGAGTCCGTACAGCTCTGCAGTGAACACTGATGTTTGTTTGGGGAGCTTCCATCCCATGATTAGATGAAATTTTGGGATCCATAGGCATAGTGCTGCTGACGTGAATGTGGTGTTTCCATTTTTGATGAGTGATCCGTCTGTGTATATGTGAGTGGAATTTTTATGCTGGGTATTCAGGATTTCTAGGAATTCCTGTTTTAATTGGGATGGGTTGTCCTTATTTTTTTTTAAGGTTATGAGATCTGTGTGAGTTTTAGATGGGGTATATTCGGTATTCCCATGGTGGAACTGGAGGTACCATGGGTTGCGCTTGGCAGCCCAGAAAAATACGGGCCTTCCTGTGTACGATCTGGCCTATTCTTTCTCGAAAGGGTGATTTGCAGGTCCGGTTCGGGAAGGATGTAGTTTCCGGGTGTACGGTTGTCATGTGCGCTCGCACTTACGTTCCCATCTATTTCGACGCTATATTTTCTTCTATTTGCCCCCTGTCATTACTGCATGAATACTAGGTTAGGTTAGGTTAGGTTGTTTGGTTAGGCTAATGTATTTTTTATATCCAAAGGCATCTACAGTGTAAACAAGGTGGGCGGTACTGCCGGTACACCCGGTAACTACATTCTTGCCTCCGGTTCTCCTGAGGTCGTATTGGTATGTTGCGGAGAGATGCTGAAAAAGGGTGGGAGGGGGGACGTTATATGTTTTTGAGAAGTATGAAGAGCACTGTAAGTCTCTTCTGGTGGTTAGGGGGATTAGGTTGGTTTCAGATAAATCTACAGTTATACTACCCCTATTTTGTCGCTATTCTGTTGGTACTAATGGGTTAATATTATTAGTACCTAGTAGACTTAGTATGGTTTGATGATGCGCGGAAATGTGTATTTGACTTGAAATAGATACATTGAAGTATTACAAACCTTCGCAAACCCATAAACAGGGAACGTGAGCAGGGTTTAGACCGTCGCGCACCCATAAACAGGGAACGTGAGGGGGAGTTTAGACGGTCTCGGAGACAGGTTACTTTTCGGTTAGGTTAGGTTAAGTTAGGTTAGGTTAGGCTAATGTTAAAAATACTAAAATGCGACGGTCCTCGGTATTAAACAACACTGTATATCAAAGAAAAAATTCAAAACCACAACAAATTACCTGAAAAACTCGTATCTGGATGGTGATCATTTTTTTATCAAAATACGTTTTTTTCCAGTTTCCGCGTCTGCTGAACCATCCCAAAACACGCTAAAAGGCGTGTTTTGAATGGGGGAGGTGGTGGAGGGTAGTGGGGGAGGGGTAGTATAACTGTAGATTTACCTGGTTTCACACTGGAGGCTGGCTATTGGTGATGATTTGAGTACCGTACCGAACATTTTACTTTCCCTTACCATGCTTCTTAGATTTGTGTTTTGTTTTGGCACCTGTTTTCTCATTACTCTTTAGAGATGATGGCTCATTGGACACACCCAATATACTATGGATATGATTGTTATTTTCTTTGCAATCATTCACACACTGCTCATCCTCCAGGATTCCATGTCCATAAAGAGTCATTCGAATCTTTTTCAATTCTTTCAAAATTTCCATGCCGATGAGAGGAAAGACACGACAAGTTGCCCCTTTCTCCAAAGAACCAAAAGGCATTCCATCAACAACTTTCTTAACTCCACAGACACTAACAGTTACATCAGGGTAATACACATCAGTAATATCATTATGGGAAACTCCTAGTATTGTGCATTTATATGGTAGTTTACCAACAGGCACACCTAGTTCCTTAACAAGGTTTTGAGGGAGGATAAGAGAAGTAGCTCCTGTGTCAAGATCGGCCATAACAAGCTTCCCGTTAATGGTGACGGGGACCTGGACTGTCTTTCGAGGAATGGGAGTCACATGCAAATCATGCAATAGAAGGTAAGGGGGATCAGTGTCCATAACAATGATGGCACGATGCGACAGTAGGACGTCGCCTCCCAAAAGGCATTCATTTTGATCAAAGTTATCACCGACACCAAGGTATGGCCGAAGGACTAGGCCACCTTCAAAGGTTACATCATGGTTGCCCACGTACCCAGAATAACCACCAAATAGGCGTTTCTCAAAATATTTATCTTTAAGTCCACAAAGTTCTAGGAAAGACTTTGGGATTGAAGTCACAGGTGATTTAGTATCTAGTATAAAGGTAATTTTCTGACCAAGGATACTGGCATCCAAAGCCAAAGCATTTCCCTCGTATTCCCACCTTAGGTTCAGCTTACGGACATCTGTCCTTCCCTTGGGGCCCATTGTTGGGGAAAGTAGGCTACTAGGCTAGGCCTTGGCTCTAGCCTAGCCTATTAAGTAAGTATACGTAAACTATACGGTAACACCACTAGGCCTAAGAACTATAGCCTATATATGCCAGTACTTATAACTGTATAAACTTACAGATAACTGCTGAAGCGAAGATCTTTATAAGAGAAGAGGTTCACGAGAATACTAATACACTCACAAACCCTTTGATAATCACCAACAAACTGAGGCGGCAGGAGCGCGCAGTAACATAAATACCAATTCATAATGTCGACATCGCTAAAAGATTACAAAAATGTAAAACATAGGTAGATAATTTCACAATCTCTAATTTATTGCTTAAAAATGCTCACATTTTAAGAACATATATATAATTCACGTGTTTAATTGACGCTAGATCAAAGTAAATATAGTTCAGTTCAGTTCAGTTGGAATTCGGGAAGTTTAGCCTTAACGTCGGCACTTCCCTAAGAGTTTTTGTTATTTTTCTTTTTGTGACTTTTTGTGACGTGCTCAATTGTCTAAAAATAAATATATCTCATTTTTCATCCCTTTTTCTGAAATCTTCTTTCTTCTCTCTTCAGTCTTGTTTCTTCTCTCGTCTTCCTTCAGTCTTCTTATTTCAGTTCTTTCAATTTTTTCTCTCGTACTCTCCACATTTGATAGATTGTCTGTTTCACTCTATCGCTTATTTCTTTGTTAAATAAAAGATGTCCGATGACTTGGTTTTCATTTTCAATATAAGGCTGTTGGAACCCTGGATCTTTTATTCTGCATGCTTTATAAAATGAACAGTGTAGTAGAAAATGTTTTAGGTCTTCCGTTCCTTCCTTACACATATCGCATTGTGTCTCTCCTCCCACATGCCTATTTCTATCTTTTAGATTTAAGTTATTTGTCCTACATCTGTAAAATATTATAGATGCCTGTGTGTTGTCATAAATATCTTCCTCGCTCTTAATCTCCTTTTTATAACTCCTATACACTTCTAGGCTACTCTTCTCTGCCAACTCCTCTCGCCATCTTCCCGAATCCCAGTCCAGAACTCTTTTTCTAATGTCGCCCTTCTTAATATTTGCTATATTTGTTTCTCCTAACTTCAAATTCCCTACATACTTTCTAATTTCTGCAGTCCAGGGATCTTTACTATTTCTAAGTTTTTCCTCTGTGATTCTTCTTAGCAAGTCATTACTTTCCTCTCCTACTAAATATTTAAGATATTTTATGTTACCTTCCATAATTCTTGCCTCCATTGATGAGGCTCCTATTTCACCCCTTAAGGTTACCTTTTGGGCATATCTGGGTGCCCCTAATATGTGTCTAAAAACCCTATTCTCTATATTTTGTAATTTATTTATTTCTGTTTTTGAAAAACCTATAACATTCGAGCCATACAGGACTGCTGGTATCACAATACTTTTCCAATAAGTATCTTATTACAACTTTGTGATATTACCGGGTATGTAAGGTTAGCCATTCTATTTGCTTTATCCAAAGCTTCTATTTTCTGGGTTTTAAAACATTTTTTATTATCATTAATTTGTATTCCTAGATATTTAATTTGTTTTACCACTTCTATTTCTCGTATGTTGTTTGGTTTGTTTTTCATATTAAATATTAGGATTTTACTTTTGTCTTTATTTATACTTAAGCCACACTCTCCCCCTATCTCTATTAATTTATCTATTACTCTTTCTGCTTCCTGGATTGTATGGGCCAAGAGTAGCCCGTCATCGGCATAAAACAATGAATTTATTTTGAAACACTCATCTACAAACCCTCTTTTATTTTCTAACTGTTTAATTATCTCATAAGTTATTAATTTAAATAATGTTGTGGACCCCGTACAGCCTTGTCTGATGCCGCTTGTTACCTTAATCTCCGTCTCATTTACTTGCCCCTTATTTATAATTGTACTATCTTCTTTATATATGTTACTTACTATGTCTATAACATTTGAATTTATATTGTAATCTTTTAATACTTTTATCAGTTTCTCCCTTCTGATTGAGTCATAGGCCTTTTTAAAGTCTATTGAGATTACTATGAGTGACCTCTTTTGTTTAAATATTTTATCTATACAGTATTTCAATATAAAAAGATTATTTTCGATTCTACCCTTATTTGTAAACCCACTCTGTGTCTCCCTTACCTCTCCATTCTCCCTAATGTGTTCTTCTATTTTATTTTTAATTGCTGTCGTCATGAAAAGTTTATATGATATGTCTGTCAGAGCAATTGGCCTCAATTCATTTACCTTTGGTTTATTTACTTTTGGTAACATAACAGTTTTTGACTTCTTCCACTCTTCTGGAATTACATTTGTGTCCATAATATTATTAAAGCACATTGCAAGTTTTTCTAAGCACTTATCACTTTGTGACAATGCTTTATATAACTCAGGTTTCATTGCATCAAGGCCTGCTGCTTTTCTATTCTTTAATTTCTTTATATTTTCCTTTAATTCTCCCACTGTAATGTTTGGTTTCTCCATGTAGTTTATGTTTTTATTAACTCTTAAAGCCATTTCCATGTGTTCCCGTAACTCCTCTTTAACTGTGACTGATTGTATGTTATAATTGTGTTCATCATTTACATTCATCCCTATTTTAAATAATTTACCTTCTTGCCTGTCCTCCATTTCTTTCTCTTTTAATTCTCTATATTCCCTATTTATATCTTCATTCCAAACTTCCTCGATGTTATTGTCATGCATTTTATATATACCACTCCAAAACATATTTAATTCCTCTACAGCCCTTTTATCTGACAATACTTCTCCTTCATCGTTATAAAGTTTTAATTCTTTTATTTCGTTTTGACTTTTGTTTCTTAGTTTATTTATATATTTCCACATCTTTTTACTCGCATCTCCTCCCTCTATTATCTCTCTAGTCTTTTTCCTCTCATGTATATAAATGGCTTCCCTGATCTCTTTCTGTACTTTACTTTTTTGTTCCAAGAAAAGTATGTTACTTCTCTCCTCTTCCTCTCTATTTTTAGCATTTCTTCTTAATCTATTATAATATCTCCTCTTTTTTATACCTTTTCTAATACTGTCATTCATCCATGGTGCCTCTTGTTTTATTTTGTCTCTTCCTAATCTCCTCCTATAGGTAGTTTTAAGTATATCATCAGCTGTCTCCTTCATTACTCTATTGAAGACTCTTATATCGTTACTCTCTTCTCTCGTTATTCTATTTTCTAGCTCCCTAATAAATTTGACTATGGTCTCCTCGTTTATTTTATAGTATTCTTTTGTTTCCCATTTCTTCCCTTTAAAGGATTTACTATTTGAATTATTCCACTCAAAACATACCTCAATAAGGTTGTGGTCTGACAGATCATAAACGTCTTGCTTTTCATCTATTTTCATACTTTTAAAATCTTCATACATTTTATCTGAAATTAAAACATAATCTATTACGCTAGATTGTTCGTTTCTTCGCCATGTTATCTCCCCATTACACTCCTGGTCATCATTTAACATATTTAATTTAAATTTATCCATCAAATCTAGTATAATGTGTCCATTATAATTTAGTTTTTGTTTACCTTTGAACCCTACATGGGCATTCATGTCACCTAATATTATAACTCTTTCATCTTCCATTTGGTCTAAATGTCTCTCTATCTCCTTCTTCATTTCATCATTCCTTACCTTATCATTTACAGAAAAGTATAACAAGAACAAGTGTACACATTTCCCATGTATAGATACTTTTACATAAAGTAAATCTTTATTTTTACACTCTACCTTGCTTAAACTTACTTTATCTATAGTATCTGGAGATCTTGCAATAAAGTAAGTTGGTAACATTGACGGGACAATTTGTAACTTTTGTATATATTATTATAATTATAGACTAAGCTATCCTCTCTGTTAATTTGCATATAAACATAAAATACGTTATAGAAATTATTGTATAATTATATCTTTATATTTGTGTATCAGAGTTCAGTTCGTATTACTGACTATTCCGCCCACAGAACATTCCGACTAGATGATCCCGCCCGCTTAGCTAGGTCCTTCCCGCCCAAATGTTGAGGGCGGGAAGAGCCAAACAATCATCCTTCCTTGGCTGATTCCGCCCTCTTATAAGATTAGACCGTCCATTAAGTTAAGTTAAAAAAATCAAAATTAACTAGTTAAGTTAAAGTTAATTAAGTTAACCGGTTAATCGGCAAATAGTTAAGTATATATATATATATATATATATATATATATATATATACAGTATATATGTGGGTGTGTGTAATTTAATGTGTTTGAATCTAATCGTCACTCATACTCACAAGGTTATAATGCAATCACAAATTTCAAGGTTACATGCTTTTGCCTCGCACATTTGGGCAAGCTCAGCTGAAGTTGTGTGAACCATACATATGGGCTGGACGGTCTAATCTTAGAGGGCGGAATCAGCCAAGGAAGGATTGATTGCTTGGCTCTTCCCGCCCACAACATTCGGGCGGGAAGGACCTAGCTAAGCGGGCGGGATCTTCTAGTCGGAATGGTCTGAGGGTGGGAAAGACCTCCCGTTCAGTTCAGTTGTAGACATGTTGGCCTTTACAACGGCGCCTCCCTTTTGTCGTGCTCTTCACTTCTTTACTTTTCCTCTTTTATCTTCTTTCTTATTGGTCTATTGGTCTAACTATCTATCTATTTGTCTGTCTGTCTATCTATGTGTATATCTATTTACCTGGCTATCTTTTTACCTGTCTATCTATCTAACTGTTTATCTATTTATTTGTCTGTAGCCTTATGTCTACTACTAAATGCGACATAAGAGATAGACAAACCAAACTGAAATGATTACTGATTACGGATTACTGATATTTACTATAGGATGTAAGGTATCTTAAAATAACCCCCTAGAAATACTTTCTCTAAAGTATCTATTTCTTTATCCTCCCCTTTTTCCCCAGCTAACCTAATCCCACAAGGACCCCAATGGAAATACGCCTAACGGCCTTATTGGGCTATCCTTAGTTGGAATTATGCAAGGCTGGTACATGTCATATTTGTAACATACTATGTGGTACTAACTCTGTAAATTGTTAACTGAATAAATATTATTATTATTATTATTATTATTATTATTATTATTATTATTATTATTATAGCCTATATATATCTAACTGTGTATACTGTTATGCCCTGATTTTATACAGGATTAGCTTGGTATAGGTGAGTTCTGCAAGACTGGGTTATTGGATTTCTTGCAAAATACAAAAAGAGAATCAACAGAGGACATAGATAATCTTGGATAAATGGTTTGTAATACAGCTTTATTATAAATAACACTCAGGTATAAGGTACAGATGCTCCTGGTGTTGTGGAGACTGCAGTTCTTGCTCCTGTAGGTACTTCTGACCATAATGCTGTAACCTGTAAAATCAATCTTGAATTTACTGTGCCAGATATCACTATATCTCGTAAAGTCTATCTTAAATCTCGAGTTAATTGGGAAAATGTATGTGATGATGTTACCAATATCCACTGGAATCACATACTAAGATCTGATGACCCTGTTTCATCTCTCAATAACTCTCTCTTAGACATCCTGCAAAGAAGAGTCCCTTCTAAGTTAATCAAATCCCGTATTAAAGATAAAGCTTGGTTCAATGACGACTGTAAGTGTGCATATAATAACAAGCAGGCTGCATATCACCGCTGGAGACATAATCGAACCCAGTTGCTTTGGGATGACTATGTACATCTTCGGTCAGTTGCGCAGAGAGTATATAGTACAGCCGAGAGGGATTACAATTCCCATTTGCAGGAAGTTCTCGCAGGTGCTACTCAGCCACATAAATGGTGGGCCTCACTTAAGGCCTCACTATTTGGAATTGACTCCACCATGCCTCCACTTCGTGATTCTGATGGTTCTATCTCTTTTGATCCATTAACGAAGGGTAATATGCTTTCTAATATTTTCATAGGTAAGCAGAGTGATCAGGAATTGCAATTGCCCTTGACATGTTTCCCTAGTCCTAATCTAAAGTCGATAGCATTCAAATCAGCTGAATTGAGACAATATTTATTGGATCTTGACACTTATGGTGGGATTGACCCAGATGGATTTTTCCCTCTCTTCTTTAAGAAGATTGCTGTTGTCTTAGCACCTAAATTGGCTATAGTATTTAGGTTGCTCTTGAAATCTGGTAGTTTTCCTCTTTGCTGGCGAAAAGCTAGCATCACTCCAATTCCGAAGGGAGCTACTGCTTCGTCATCCCCATCTGAGTATCGTCCTATATCCATAACGCCTATTCTCTCAAAGATCTTTGAGAGGCTTTTAGCTAGACGCCTTTCTTCATACTGTAATCGTCTTGATATAATACCCAATTCACAGTTTGGTTTTCGCAAAGGTTTGGGTACTTGCGATGCGCTTTTAACTTTATCTCATGATCTTCAGTCTTCGTTGGACAAAGGGTATGAATCTCGTGTTGTGGCTATTGATTTTAGTTCTGCTTTTGATCTTGTTAATCATAAAGCCCTTTTATATAAGCTGCAACTGTATGGTATTGGTGGTAGTCTTTTATCTATTTTTAAAGATTTTTTGACAGACAGGTCTCAGCATGTTGTCGTTGATGGGTGCACTTCTGTTTCTGTGCCTGTTGTTTCGGATGTTCCACAGGGCAGTGTGCTTGGGCCTCTGTTTTTCATTATTTTTATTGCTTGCTTGTGCTCTGAGCTTGAAAATAAACTAGATTCTTATGCCGATGACATAACTTTATACTCATCAATTCCATCTCCAGAGAGTAGAATCGAAGTTGCAGCATCTCTAAACAGGGACTTGGCTAAGATTACCTCTTGGTGTGAACTTTGGGGTATGAAGCTTAATGCTAAGAAAACTCACTCCATGATAATCAGTAGATCACGTACTTTGGCTCCTCCTCATCCTCGTTTGCATGTTTCTGGTGAACAAATTGAGGATGTGTCAGGTTTGCGTTTGCTTGGAGTTACTCTCGATCCTAAGTTGACATTTGAGAAGCATATTCGTTCCTTGTCTTCTACTATTGCTCAAAAGATTGGTTTACTTCGCAAGTGTTACAAAACATTCGCTTGTAAAACCACAGTCATAAAATCTTTTTATGCTTTTATTTTGCCTCATTTTGAGTATTGCTCTCCTGTTTGGAACTCGGCTGCTGACTGTCATTTGAAATTGCTTGATAAAGCTCTTAATTCTATTAAATTTATTCTCCCTGCTCTATCTCTTGATCTTCATCATCGGCGTCAGGTTGGTGCCCTTAGTCTTTTATTTTAAAATTTTAACAATACTCAGCATCCATTGCATATTGTTTTACCAGAACCTTTTATTCCAATTCGCGCAACAAGATTTACAAGGAGTCTTAATGACCTGCCATGACTCCAATTAATGTTTCTACATCTCAGTTTTCTCGGTGTTTTATTCCTTCAATGATTCCCTTTTGGAATCATTTGCCAATCGAGATTGTACAGTCAACCCATATCTCAGCTTTTAAGTCCAGAGTTAATGTTTTATTACAGCAGTAAATTTTTGTTTTAATCATGATTTGCTTTTATTCTTTTTAGAATGGTGTTTTAATTGACAAACTGATCTTTTCTTCTGGGCTCTCTAACTACTGTAGCCTTTTCCTTTTTCTTAGTTGTCTTAGTCTCTCTCTAGTACTTACGGGTATTTTGTGGGGATTCATCTTTTATAGGTATATCTGCACCCTGTCGGGAGGCTTAGACAGCTTCTATAATAATAATAATAATAATATAATTCACACGAACAATAGATGTTGGAGCACTCAGGTAGGTTATTGAACTTATTACAATCTCCCAGCACTTATCGCGGATTTGGATAGAGACATACTTCCCACTTCCAACGTTCAGGCATTATTCTTCTGATCACATTGCTTTATGATACGTAGGGTACATAAATCACACAGGTTAGGTATTTCGCTTTGTTAACTCTCTGGTAATATGACTCTTAATCAAGGATGAAAGTATAAGTAATGTGGTTATTGCCCAAGAATTAACGTAAAGGGATAACTGTAACTAGTTGCACTGGTCTAGGATGTTCACTTGTCTAGGTGGTGTAGCTTGGTGGTGTAGCTCGCTTGGTGTAGTGACTAGCGTCTCGGACTTCCACCCAGAAGGCCCGGGTTCGCGCCCACGCTCGGCACATTAAAGATTTTTCACAAGCACTGAGTCGTTACCATCCCTCATGAGCAAAGGGATGGGGTAGTAGTACAGGACCCCAATGGAAATACGCCTAATCGGCCTTATTGAGCTATCCTTAGCTAGCTTAGCATGCGCTAGCTTTAAGAACTATTATTATTATTATTATTATAGGTGATACTTCGGACCGAAAATATCAGTGAGGGCGAATCAGGTTAAACCTGATGGCAAGAATAATTACGGGAGTCAGTTCGCCTAAGCTAAATTTCACTGATATATATTAATACATACTAGCATAATAATCACTTGTTTCCTAACATCAGAGAAAGTTGAGACATAATCGAATACACTGGATGGTTTAGAGTTAATAGCACCGTAACACTGGTACTTTGCGAAGTAACACTGTGATAGAGTTTTCCTGGTTATCTTGCGTTAGTGATGTTGGGGGTTAACAGTAGCTCTGGGGCCATCCAAGCTGTCCGGTAGTGTAGAGAAGGTTTTACAGATGGGCTTCTTACGTAACCGGTGATGACACTCCGATATGTTACCCTTGATAGGGACCTTAAATAACGCTGTCTCAAGCTCAACCGGACTAACAACGTATCGGATTAACGTAAGACAGTCGAGAAAAGCGACTGTTTAACTATCTCCGGTCCTTATAAGAGGTTCAAGGAGCGCGGGCGGTTTTGCACCTTTTTGTCAACAAATGCTGATGGGGTCTACAGTCAATTGTTGCCAAGGAGTTATTCTTGCAGAGTCCTCACTCAAGAGTTTCTCGCATAATCCCTTCTAACATAACAAGATCTTCCTGCCTTAGATCAGTTATGAGTTATGATCGTTCGTAACTCAAGTAGCGGATGGTGAACTATCAGAAGTTAATGAAACAATCAATTATTTGTGAATTTGTTGTCTACCAATATAATATTACTGCCGGTAGTCCCGATCGCAATAAAACATTCGTAAAGGGTTAATTCACTTCCTCACCGAGTTGCACAGATTACGGAACGCCGAATTATCGTGAATCTTGAGGGGGGGAGGGAAACTACTAGACGCCAACACAGTGTGGCCAGCCGTTGCTTTGGGCTCTAATATTCAACTGCCCGACTGTTGTCTCTGTGTCTTATTTATAGGCAGGTCAAGGAAGCTTCAGGAATGTTCTAGAAGTATTGGATGTCAGTGCTATGAAAGTAGTTAATTTATTCTGGTGAACTTAGGGGGTTAGGGAGGGGGGTCTTTAATGTGGCGGTAAGTAACTTATCTGATTTATTATCGTGGATATCTTAACCCTAGTATGAGGTACTAGTAGAGTTGTTTAGGCGGATTTTGTGAAGGTTTTTAAGTACTACTTTGCTGGCACCCTACGTGACTAGGCTGGGAGGTATTATTCCTCAATTCACCTAAGTATCCTTCTCTGGTCTAGCTGACATGCTATTCGTAATCTAGGATGGGATAAGGAAGATTTTGGTTTTGGGTAAGGATGGGATAGGATGGTATGTGGATAGGTATCTAGATTTGTAGGTCATAACCTATTAGAAACTCACCTGTTGTCTGGCAAGAATTTGCTGGCTTGCGCGGGTCATGGTAATTCTCCGCGGGGGTCGGTGGGGTCCCCGTGGGGTTGGGGGCCATGCCGCTCCCTGAATATGGTTATCGAGAGTTCTTACGTTAATTGGGTTGAGATCGGAGTTCAGGTTGTCAGGAGGTATCTTCCTAGTTAGGGTTGATCACTACATCTAGTTTTCATGTACAAGGATCACTCGTGGGTGTTAAGAATAGTGGTTTTGTGAAAATGCAAGTCAGTGGGAAATTTAAATTTTTAATGGGGGACGAGAGGGGGTCGTCCTAGCCTCGCGTTGGCTATTGCTCTGGTTCAGGTTGTGAGTGGGGCTAGGGAGTTAGAGGATAGTTAAGGGGGTACAAGGATAGGTCCTTACCTTCCATTTGTTGAGGTTAGTGAACGAACTGAGTCGGCATGTTCTAACGTTCTTATGGCGTCTTTACAGGGGGAGGGTTGTGAATTGTAAAGGGGGTAGTTTGAGGCTAGGCGCCGCGCCGCTCCGCTCGTGACCTAGGGTCGTGACCCTTAATGCGCTGGACATAGGGGTGGCATTTCCCTACGATCGAACAGGTAGTGTGGTGTGTGCAGCGGGGCGTGAAGGAGAAAAGGACAGGATGACCCAAAAAACAGGTTACCACTGAGCATGGGGTCACAAAGCAAAACAGAGTAGTGTGGATTGTGGATAAGGAGGAGGTGATTGGAAGACGTATAACAATTGTGGAAAAGTAAATGGAAGAGAGGAACACAATGGCGGATAAAAGATAATTAACTTAAAGATTGAAATACATGCATGAATGACGGCATTATAGCTGTCGTCCTAATAAGATGATGAAACCGGGTTGATATGCACGTGGCACAATACGACACTAGGACAGTGCCGCTATGTCGTATCAATATCGGTGGGCATACTCTGGTTAATATTATATATACACTTAGTTACTAGAAGAAAAAGGAAAAAGGAACAACTGGGCACGGGGGTACATATATCTATACTCGTCATGGAGAGAGAGATACGAGGTAGCTTTCCTGCATCTCTCCTGATAATCATATCTAGTTTAAAAAACATTAACACTAGTACTGGCTACTACATTTTCTGGGAGTCTGTTCCATTTGTTTATTATTCTTGCGTCAAAGAAGTTGTTCCTTTTTTATGTCCTGTGATGTGGCTTCTGGAGCTTGAAACTGTGACCTCTGGTGGCGATTTGGTGTCTCCTGGGTGTGAGTTGGAAGAACTGGTTTGGGTTGATGTTTTCGTACCCTCCTAGGATCTTGAATACTTCGATCATGTCTCCCCTGGTTCTCCTGTCTTCAAATGTTGTAAGACCTAGGGTGGTTAGCCGGGCTTCGTAGGGAAGTTCTCTGAGCTCCGGGACTAGCTTTGTGGCTCATCGTTGGCCCTTCTCCAGCTTGTCTATATCCCCCCTGTTCTGGGGGGACCAGGCCTGGACAGCATATTCCATTAAGGGTCTGATAAGGGCTTTGTACAAGGCCAGGAACATATCCGCGTCCATGTACGTAAAGGTGTTCCTTATCCTACCCAGCATAGAATTAGCCTTGGCAGCTGATTTAGCCACATGCGTTCTGGGCTTCAGGTTATCAGAGACGATTACCCCTAGGTCTTTTTCTTCCTTGGTTGTTGCCAGCTCCTTCTCCCCCATGGTGTAGCCTAGCTGTGCCCTGGGTTATCTCTCCCGATGTGCATCACCTTGCATTTGCTGTCATTAAACTCCAGCAGCCACTTATTGCTCCACTCCTGAAGTCTCCCCAGGTCAGACTGTAGGATTATGTTGTCTTTGGATGATGTGAGCCTTCTGTAAATTTTTGCGTCGTCAGCAAACAGTTTTCCAGTTGATTCCAGTTTATCAAGATTGTCAGTTATAGGCCTATCTATCTATCTATTGTCCATATCTATCTAACTGTGTATCTATTTGTCTGTCTAGCTAATTGTTTGTACTATCTATCTAACTGTTCATCTATTTATTTGTCTATTTATCTGTTTATCTATTTGTTTGTCTATATATTTTTTGTCTATTTATCTAACTGTGTACCTATTTGTTTGTATATATATATATATATATATATATATATATATAATATATATATATATATAATATATATATATATATATATATATATATATATATATATATATATATATATATATATATATATATATATATATATATATATATATATATATATATATATGTAACAGTATATCTATTGGTTTGCCTATTTATCTAACTGTCTATCTATTTGTTTGTCTATATATCTAACTGTCTATCTATTTGCCTATATATACAGTATATAACTGTATGTATTTGTTTGTCTATTATCTAACTGTCTATCTATTTGCCTATATATACTGTATATAACTATGTATTTGTTTGTCTATTTATCTAACTGTCTATCTATTTGCCTATACAGTATATACAGTATATAACTGTATGTATTTGTTTGTCTATTTATCTAACTGTCTATTTGCCTATATATATAATTGTATGTATTTGTTAGTATATTTATCTAACTGCTTATCTATTTGTTTGTCTATTTATCTAACTATCAATCTATTTGTCTATATATCTAGCAGTAAGTCTGTTTATTTCTCTATCTCTCTCTGTGCAATATGTGTATCTATATATAACTCACACACACACTCTCTCTCTCTCCAACACAATCAAAGCCCCCCGAGTATGTGAGAAAGAGGGGGAGAGGGAGAGAGAGAGTGAAAGTGAGTGTATTCTCCTCTTGGAGAAACTCAGCAGTTGCTTTACCAGCTTTCTAATCCATGGTTTCCTACCAGAATCTATGATGTCCGTTACCTTGATACCAGTAATTAAAGACAAGGCTGGCAAAATTACATCAAAAGACAACTATAGACCTATTGCCCTTGCCAGTATTGTAAGTAAGATACTAGAGTTAATCATTTTAGACAGAATTTCAGTGTATATCTCAACTAATAGTAATCAATTTGGTTTTAAAAAGAATCATGGTACGGACCAGTGCATCTACACTCTGAAGGAGCTAGTGGATGGGTACATCAAAATGAACAGCTCTATTTTTGCATGCTTTCTTGATGCTAGTAAGGCATTTGACAGAGTCTGCCACAATATCCTGTTTGATAAATTAGCAACAAGGGGAGTGCCATCCTATATACTGAGAATCTTGAAGTACTGGTACGCCAATCAAACATTTAATGTAAGATGGGGTAACATTATTTCGGATTCCTTTACAGTAACCAATGGAGTGAGACAGGGTAGTATTCTCTCACCTTACTTATTCAATGTATATATGGATGAATTAAGTGATAAATTGAATAAAGAGCAGATTGGATGTTATGGTGGGAATAAAATCATCAACCATCTCATGTATGCTGATGATCTGGTCATTATTGCACCATCTGCGGGTCTGAGCAAACTTCTTGATATATGTGAATCTTTTGGTAGTAAACATTGTGTTAAATTCAACCCACTGAAAAGTGCTGTTCTTATATTTAGATCAAAATTACTGTATAAAAGTAAACTGCCAAATTTCTCACTCAATAATCAAATTATTCAAGAAGTAAACAAATAAAATACCTGGGACACGATTGCTCAGATGATGCAGATATCGGCCGTCAGCGCAGACAGCTATATTTACGTGGTAACACCATCTTGAGAAAATTCCACATGTGTAATTGGGAAACTAAAGTCACTTTGTTCCGGACATATTGTTCCTCTATGTACACGGCCCATTTGTGGTGGAAGTATAAGAGAGCCACCATAAATGGTCTGTGTACATCCTATCATAATATACTCAAGATGTTCATTGGTCTCTCTAAATATGAAAGCACTAGTATGGTGTGCACACTGTTGGATGTGCAGTGCTGTCGGGCTGTCATCAGGAGACTGGTGTACAGCTTTTCGCAGCGACTGCAATCCTCCAGTAACACGCTGATTGTAGCTCTTTGGTCTAGTGATCATATCTATGAATCCCGTATTATATCTCACTGGCAGAAGCTGCTGCACACATAGTATGTAATGTAATATATAGGTCTAATTGAACTATGAACAATGATCTGTGCAATAGGTGTTAACCAACATTGAGCAATAGCCTTAGTTAGCCTATCTGTGTTATATTGTGACAAAATGTGATATGTGCTCTATTCTGTAAATAAGCCTACTGTATATTTTATTTTATTGTTTCTTTATTAACCCGGTAAGCGCTAAATAGACCTAGGGGCTAGGGTAGTTATTTGTGTATTTCTAGCCTTGGATTCTGACAGAATTCGTTATATTTACAATATAGACCATTATTTGTTTTCGGTATGCTTTTATTTTACATATATGATGTATATATGAACCTTCAAGAGTGCTAAAATAAGTGGGAAAAACATTTGGGTGGTGAAAAACGAAGATATTGGCCACCCGGTCGTAATGTCAGGCGAGAGAGAGCTACAGTCAACCCTCCTCTCTCGCTGTCTGTGAGGTAACTGAGACGAGCGGGGCGGTGTGGGCTGGTGTCTGGGTGTTACATATCGATCTTTTCTGCAACCCACTTGTGCTACATTATCGCGGGAGAGAAAAATAACCGATAAATGATGATAATAAGAGGGAAAATAGGTGATAATTGAGGAGGGGAGGGAGGGGGGAATAAGGTGGGGAAGGAGGGGAGGGGGGTGGGTGAGATTTACATGGATGAGTACTGGAGGGGAATTATCTCACCTAGAGAAAAAAAAAAATTTTTTGATAGGCCCTTTTTTTTTTTGGAAAGCTTTTTTTATGGTCCTGCTTCCGTGAGGCCTATCGCGTTCCCTATAGGAAGCCTTCCGTGAGGCCTATCGCGCTTGCCGGGTTAATATATCTTTGTGTATAATTATTATCTGTGCTCTGACGAGAAGTGTATGTGATATGGACCATTAGGTCGTACTGAATTTATACTGTATCTATCTTATGTGTCTGGAATAAAGAATTATTATTATTATTATTATTATTATATGTGTGAGTGAGAGAGTGAATTTGGGAGTGAGAGAGAGTGTATATGGGTGAGAGAGAGAGGGGGTGGGGGTCGAGTGAGTCAGCCAGTCAATACAAACAGAACACAGTGAGGGTAGGGGTGTGTGTAGGAAAAAAAGTGCTTTCAACCATACATACTTTCCAGACGTGCTAACCCCCCTTTGCTCCGTAAGGTCGTGTATGCATCAGGTCAGGTCAGGTCAGGTGAAGGTAATACAAAAGGTACAAAGGAAAACAAGCAACAACAGGTCATGTGACCCCCTCGAGGTTATTTGCCCTCCAAAACACTGCTGTTCCAAGTGTTGCAACAGTATTTCGGAGAGAATGTGGGAAAGATGTGAGAAGGAAGTGCTGCCCTATATAATGAGAATGAGGGATAAACCTTTACTTTGGCACCTCATATCTACAATCAATGCCCTCAACTTACACGAAACATAATCATTCACCTTCACTATATTTAAATGGCATTAATATTTGTTAACCCCTTCCCACAGACGACTAATTTTATACTTATATTTAGAACATAAGTAAATGGGAGTCTGCAGAAAGCCGATTGGCCCACACAAGGCAGATCCCTCTCACACCCAACCCTAATTATAGGCCCAGCTCACTAACACCATGAGGACCGACCTAACCAAAACGGTTAGAGGTCAGAAAACAGGGGTCTGCAGAGCACAGATTGGCCCACACCCGGCAGATTCCCCTCACACCCAACCCATCTCGTCCATAATTATGTCTATCTAATTTTATCTTATTAAAGCTCTATCGTTCTTGATACAACAAAATTACTCAACTTAATAGGGAATGAGCGAGTTAAATAATATACACATTACCCTCAAATTCCAAAAACTTGAAGCTCTCTAAGTTTAATAAAATCGTCTGGAGGTTACTACATGTTATGCCCTGTTTTTATGCAGGATTAACTTGGTATAGGTGGGTTCTACAAGATTGGGTTATAGGATTTCATGCACAGTACACGAATGGAATCAATAGAGGACATAGATAACATCAAAAGAATGGTTTATAATGCAGCTTTATTCTCCAAAACACTAGGCAGAATAATGGTTATATATGCACCAGAAACAATGGTAAATTGGATAAGTCAAATGCGTACTTTGGACTTTTATAATCTCTAGCACTTATCGCGGATTTGGATAGAGACACACTTCCCACTTCCAACGTTCAGGTATTATTCTTCTGATCACATTACTTCAACGATACGTAGGGTACACGAATCACATAGGCTAGGTATCTCGTTAGGTTAACTCTCTGGTAATATGACTCGTAATCAAAGATGAAAATATAAGTAATATAGTTATTTCCCCAGAATTAACGTAAAGGGAATAACCGTAGCTAGTTTCACTGGTCTAGTATGTTCACTTGTCTAGGTAATACTTAAGACAGAATATCAGTGAGGGCGATTCAGGTTTCTGGTTAACAATCACAATAACTTATTTCAGAATTGCTTTCACTCGAGCCGTAGTCCAATTTATTAAGACTTATTTCTTCGGCGAGGTTAAACCTGATGGCAAGAATAATTACGAGAGTCAGTTCGCCTAGTCTTAAATTCACTGATATATTTTACCACACACTAGCATAGTAATCACAAATTTCTTCATAACATCAGAGAAAATTGAGACATAACTGAATACACTGGATGGTCGAGTTAATAGTACCGTAACACTGATACTTTGAGAATTAGCATTGTAATAGAGTTCCTGGTTATCTTGAGTTGGTGATGTCGGGGGTAAACAGCTGCTCTGGGGCCGTCCAAGTTGTCCGGTAGTGTAGAGAAGGTTACAGATGGGTTACTTGCTTAACCGGTGATGAAGCCCCGATATGTTACTTTTGCTGGGGACCTTAAATACAGTGTCTCAGGCACAGGCCGAATTAATAATGTATCGGATGAACATAAGACAGTAGGGAGAAGCGACTTTCTTATCTATCACTGGTCTTTATAAAAGGTTCAAGGGGCTCGGGCGGTTTTTGCACCTTTTAGTTAACAATTTTGATGGGAGTCCACAGCCAACTGTTACCAAGGAGTTATTCTTGCAGAGTCCTCAATTAAGAGTTTCTCGCATTATCCCTTCTAACATAACAAGATCTTTCTGTCCTAGACCAGTTATGAGTTGATTATACTAGTGTCTACTATTTTAATTTAGTCACTGTTGGGAGGCGTATTTCCTGTTGTAACAGCCACTAAATTATAACAGAAAACGTATTCGGATGGATAACTTATTTAATCTGGGGGTCCAGAATCCTATAGGTTATTCAAGTGGAGTCACTATTATATTCTATGATTGCTTGTAAACCCAAGTAGAAGAGGACACACTACAATGCGTTTATAAGACAATCAATAATTGGTAAATTGGTTATTTGCAGATATGATATTACTTTACGGGGGTCCGGAGGCAATAAAATATTCACAAAAGGTTAATTCACTTTCTCACAGATTTTCACAGACTACGGGAGGCCGAATTATCAGGAATCTTGAGGGGTGGAGTACACTAGGCTTCAAACAGAGCGGCTGGCCGTTGATTTGAGAGCTATTATTGAACTGGCGAGTTTTGCCTCGGTAGTAGCATTTATAGGATTGGTCAAGGGGGGGGGGGGGGAAGAACATTCTAGAACTACTGGATGTTGGGGTTCTTCAGAGGTTTATTTGTTCTTTTGAACTTAGGGGTTGTTATAATAAGGTCTGGGTATCTTCAGCAAAAAGTTCAGTACTCTGGCAAACGTTCTTTATACATTTATGTTAACAAAAGTTAGTATTATGGTCTGAGAGAGAGATATATTGTTGAGGGGAGGGACTACTTTATGGGGTGCAGTAGAGGCCCATGCTGGTAGGCAGTTTCAGCATTATGTATCAATGGCAGTCTCTGTTTTAGCGGAAAAGCTATTATAAGTTGGTAACTGAGCTTAGGTATGATTGTTGAACTTGCCAATGATTAGGGAGTATAGCATATTGGCAGGTAATGTGACTTTGCTCATTTGGGTATTAATACTCGCCTGGTGTCTGGCAAAAATGGTTGGTGACCGTCTGGGTCACGATGTAGCTACGCGGGGGAAGGATGCGCCGGCTAGGGGGATGGTGGGGGTCCCCTGTGCTAGGGTGTGTGTGCTGCACCTTAAATACTGCGGCATTGAGTTCTTTATGTTATTTGTGCTGTGACAGAAGTTTAAGTTGTCATAATATACACTTATAGTTATGGTTGATCATTGAATCTAGTTTTAACTTACGAGGATCACTTGTGGGGGTTGTTGTTGTTGTTGTTGTTCCCCAAGCTGCCTGGCCGAACAGCCCCAAGGCCCCGAGCAAGGCCAAGGCCATAACCGAGCACCCCAACAGAACCCTCCCTGCCGACCACAATAAAGCCTGGGTGACCGAAGCCACTCCATGGCGGGGAGCTGAGGAGGGTGCGGAAACGCCCGGGAAACCAAAGACCCACCCAGGGCCCTGTGCCCCTCAGCAATTACGAAGAGAAAGTTGAGGGGCAAAGGAAAAATGTGACGCTTTGGCTTCCAATCTTGGTAGATTGGGAGGTCAATCCACGGAAGAGACGCCGTCACTTGAGATCTAGAAAATATATAAGTAAAAGGATCAGTCAGAGTAAGCTATGGGTATGGCAGAGATCGCTCAGTTCTCACTCTGATGGACCAGCCCATCACCACATGACTAGAACCCAATCCTCTCAGCATCAGCTAGGAAAGGCCCTAGAAAGCTGCCTTTGGCGGGGGGATAGCTCCCCTATTTCAACCCTTTCGGGGTTGGGCACCCGCCCAACACTTGTGGGGGTTATGAATAGTGGTTTTGTTAAAGTGCAAGTCAGGGGGGGAGGACACACTCCTAGCCTAAGAAGTGCGCATGGGGTAATTAGACACCTCTGCCTGTGCGCATGTATTTGAGGTGTTTCCGTCACTAAAATATTCATTTTACCATAAATAGCATTAATACTTATCCAGTACTTAGCGAGTTGCAAGCAGGGCGTTGTCATCACTGATAGCAAGCGAGTGCAAGAGAGAGAGAGAGAGAGTATCGATCGACTGTGTCTCAGTGGTCTTTGGGGGAAATTGGCGGGAAAGCAGCTTGCCTCACCCATACATTATATAACTCGCGGCCTATATCTCCGATTTTGACCATCCAAACGCTGTTTTCACTCGTTGTATTGTTGTTTCAGGTTAATACCTTTATAATCAACCCATAATAGGAGCGTTCCTATTATGGGTTGATTATAAAGGTATTAACCTGAAACAACAATACAACGAGTGAAAACAGTGTTTGGATGGTCAAAATCGGAGATATAGGCCGCGAGTTATATAATGTATGGGTGAGGCAAGCTGCTTTCCCGCCAATTTCCCCCAAAGACCACTGAGACACAGTCGATCGATACTCTCTCTCTCTCTCTTGCACTCGCTTGCTATCAGTGATGACAACGCCCTGCTTGCAACTCGCTAATGTTAGCACGAAAATATACCTCAGAATATGGGAATAACAGGGAAAATAGGTGATAACTGAAGGAGGGGAGGAAAGTGGGGAAGGAGGGGAGGTAGAGGAGTGATATTTTGCATGGCCCAGGGCCCCCCCCCCCCCCCCCAAAAAAAAAAAAAAAAAAAAAAAAACTTCGATGTTTAAAGTTGATTTTTTTTTCTCTGACTCTTAAGAGTCTTCCCGCAGTCCGCCGGGGGAACTCTTAAGAGTCTCCCCGCAGTTCCCGGGTTAAGGGGGTTAGAGGTGGTTGTCCTAGCCTCGCGCTGTCTGTCCTGGGTCAGGTTGTGAGTTTGCCTATACAGGTTAGAGGATAGTTAACGGAGGTACAAGGATAGGTTTTTACCTTCTATTTACTGGGGCATGGGAACGAACTGAATCGGCACGTTAATATATCCTTATGGACGTCTTTGCAGGTGGAGGGTTGTAAATTGGGGGGGTGCGTTGTGAGGTTAGGTCGTGGGTGTCGCTCGTGAACTTTGACATTGACCTTTAACGCTCTGGACATAGGGTACGTGGCATTTCCCTACGATGAAAACAGGTATGGTGGGGTCTGAGGAGAGAAGTGACAGGGTGATTCAAAAGGTTACAACTGGGCATGGGGTCACGAAGCAGAGTAGTGTGTGTTGCATACTAGAAGATGGTGATTGACAAGACGAAAATAGGTATGGAAAGAAATGGAAGAGAGGAACACAATCGTGGATAAAAGATAGTTATCCCAAGAAATGAATACATGCATGAATGACGGTATTATAGCCGTCGTCATAATAAGATGATGGAACCTGGTTGAATAACTCTGGTTCAACTACATATACACTTAATTAGTTACTAGAAGGGGAACAACTGAGCATGGTGCTACATATATCTATACTCGTAATGGAGAGAGATACTAGGTATCTTTCCTGCATCTCTCTTGAGATGATCGTATGCAGATTGGTCATAATCAACTTATATAAATCAACAGACATAAATCACTACAATAACTGGGCATAGGGTTACTATTACGTTTAGAGGTCAGGTTAGGGGGAAGAAGGGTGGTTTCTGGGGGAGGGGGATACAGGGTGAATTATAGTCTTAAGGGATCAGATCTCGGTATGGGTATTTGAGGTCTGGGGACCTACTCAC
The DNA here is from genome assembly GCA_037953745.1 of Lithodes maja. Lineage (NCBI taxonomy): Eukaryota > Metazoa > Arthropoda > Malacostraca > Decapoda > Lithodidae > Lithodes > Lithodes maja. The sequence continues at coordinate 30,156 of JBAKBP010017648.1, forward strand.
ATTCTTAAAATATAAGTACATCTGATATTAGAATAGTGTGGGCGGAAATGTTAGTTTTCTGCGGAGCGTGGCATACATAGGAAATGGATTTTCATGGGGTAACAATTAATCATCGGTGAGGGATGGTATATGGGAAAACTAGCAGAGGTGTTTAACAAATAATAATAATAATAATGGTTTTTCAGTTATGTTGTTCATAGGTTGTCCAGCACCTCTCGGAGGCGGTTGTACGGAGTTTGGGCCGTAGTCAAACGCACGTGAAATAAATACAACAATGTTGCCCGGCACGACTTTTACCTAAGCACAGACCTGCATAACGAAAATGGGGATGGTCTGGGGCTTACCTAATTACAACAGTCACACACAATGAAGGTAGTATGGGGGCATGAACAAGATAAAGTAATGTGGTTTGTATATTAGAAGACTGTGATTGAAGAGACGTATAACATGTGGAATTAAGTGGAAGAGAGAAGGAAACAAAGTCGGGGATAATTATAGTTATCCTTCCCTGTGGAGCCGGGTCCCTTCGTTCCTGAGGATCTCATTGGGGATGGGGGTTTCGCTCCCGGGAATTTCGTTCCTGGGGTATTTCACTACAATAAAATAAAATATAATGACGCCTATTGTAATTGTAAATTTATGCAGGATGGCAAACGAAAGCCGAGTCCTTTCTTTGTAGTCTTTATTAGTGTATAATTATGCAAAGATAAAATTGTGGTTTATAGTTCGAATTATGTCTTTGAAAGTGATAAAATGGCCAAACAATGCTATTTCATATTAATTTTCTTGCATTCCTTCTTATAATCATTCAAGTCTTAAACAAAATTGCTTCGGTGTGACACTGATTTTATGCTGTTCATGAAGGTCTCATTTTTTAGTTATATGAAACAATTGGTATAGCTTTAAGGGGAGTTTTTTACTTTGTTCCCTATATTTCCATCAAGCTTACGATTGCACCCCTTAGACCCCCTTTCAAGATAAATTTGTACATTTTTTGGTAGAAAAATGTCTCGGCCAAAGGCCGAAAGTTCCTCTTAAATTACAGGCTTGCTTTCGCTCGCCAGGAAAAAATCGACACCTAATTGGCACGAAAGGTCTTAAAATTGACAGAAATGGGGCGAAAGTTCTTAAAATCGCCAAACTAATGAGACAAAAGTCTTAAAATCTCAAAAGCAATGGAGCTAAACATGAGGGAGAAAGGGATCCAGAAAACAATCCCTGAAGTGGAAATCTCGCCCCTTAACCCCTTTGAATCCCAATTGTTGTCCTTCCAAAGTTGCACAAACTGGTCAAAGGATATACCTATACAGTATAGAAATCAAATACGACAGAACCTTCTTAAACTGCTTAAAATCGTCTAAATATAGCTATAATAACATTAAAAAGACGCCGCCGGTAGAGAAGAGGTTAAGTCAAATTTGATTTATTCAAGGGGGGTCACAGGCTTTTTTTCTCTCCTTTTCTCTCTTTCTCTGGCTTGTACCCATTCGGCCCATTCAGCCTACTGTTGTAAGACGTTTATCCCCATCCAATTGTCAATTTCTTCCTGGTGAGCGTAGCGAACCAGCATTGTATGGAGAAATCCGGCTTTGCCGGAGAAATTTTTCTATAAAAAAATGTACAAATTTTGCCTGATGTCAAAAACTTTAAACAAAATGTGCTGGTTCGCTACCGCTCGCTAGGAAAAAATCGACACCTGGATGGGAGTAAACGTCTTAAAACAGTAGGCTGAATGGAGCCGAATAAATACAAGCCAGAGAAAAAGAAAAACAAAATGTGACCCCTCTTAATTAAATCAAATTTGACTTAACCTCTTCTCAACCGGCGACGTCTTTTTTATTTTATTATAGCTATATTTAGACGATTTAAAGCAGCTTAGGAATGATCTGTGGTAATATAAAGGGTTAAGTGAGATAGTTCGAAGCTTGTTGATTGCTGTGGGTGCTTTTTAAACTGAATAATATCGTCTAATAGTAGCCAGAATAAAGTTAAAAATACATCGATGGTACAGAAGGTGTTAATAGTACAGTTGGCCAAAATATGTAATGTCACATATCTATATACATTAGCCACTCATATTAATGCTTGAATCATGGAACTCTTACACTTGTACGTCATGCAATGGTAAACATTTCGATTCATTGAGGTATATACTTCACTACACATTAAAAAGGCATACTCGTATTCCGTATTCACTATATTATGGCTATTATTTAAATTGAAATAAATATAAATTTTTATAATCTAGAAGATTTAGATTGTATACACAATTCACTATATTATGGCTATTATTTTAATTGAAAAAAATATATGTTTTTATAATCTAGAAGATTTAGATTGTATACACAATGGTTCATATTAGTACAGACAAGACTCTTTGATGAAACTACAGTAGTTCATCTTTTACGAGCCCAATTTTATACAGATTAGGAAAGACCAGTGGGAATAAAAAGGGTTGGCAGTATATCACTTAACCTTCTGACTACCACAAATCTTACTACTCTGAATAAAACCGTGTAATAATCGCCAGCATATGAAAGATTGTGCCATGGTGTAGCCTACTGAGTGAGTTAGTCCATATATGTTTATATATATATATATATATATGTTCATGTTTTGGTAGATTTTTTCATATATTTATCATTCGTCTAGTTTCCTCCCTAGACCTTCATCAAGCTAAAAAAAAAAAAAAAAAAAAAAAAAAAAAGTAAGATCCCTTTCAAGATAAATTTGTATATTTTTCGGTAGAAACATTTCCCGGCCGAAGGACGATTCCTTCTAAAATTGCAGGCTCCCTTTCGCTTGCAAGGAAATAATCGACACCTAAATGGCACGAAAGGTCCTAATATGGACAAAGAAATGGGGCAAAAGGTCTTAAAAATCGTCAAACTAATGGAACGAACGTCTTATAAACTTAAACCTGTTGGGGTTAAACAAGAGGAAGAAGGGGGACCAGAAAAACAGCCCATCTCCCCTTAACATAATTCATAAGTCTTTCCTCACCGCTTTATTTGCACAAGGATTAAAATGCCCCAGAACGAGAAGCCCACCACGGAAGCCACGAGCGAACACCACACAGAAACACCCGAAAGAAAGGCCCACAGAACGAAAGGACCAGGGGACCGAGCCAACCAGTTCAGACAGGCCGAAGCCCGCAGGGCTAAGCAGCTCCAAACCACACCTGCCTATCCCTTCTAAACACTGACCTTTCCCCCACCTCGCGTATACACTACCCCTCGTGTCCTACACCTCTACCTACATGATGATGAACATAAATACACCTTAAGTTAATACACCCATGCCCTGTCCCTAAGTTAGGATATCAATATCAACATACCCTAAAATACCTTGTCTTGCCAGACTAAGTTTCTGAAGACCAATCGCCCCATAAATCTATGTATGTTCTTCCATCCGAGAAGTAATATGTTAACCCCTGTCTTGCTAGACTAAGTTTCTGAAGACCAACCGCCCCATAAATCTATGTAGGTTCTTCCCAGGTTAAAACACCCATGCCCTGTCCCTAGGTTGAGCCAATGCCAACCAGTTCAGACAGGCCTAAATCTATGTATGTTTTTTCCCATCCAAGAAGTAATATGTCTTGCCAGACTCAGTTTCTAAAGACCAACCGCCCCCATAAATCTATATATGTTCTTCCATCCGAGAAGTAGTATGTTAAAACCCCATGTCCTAATTGATAAGAAACTATGATACCCACGGGTACACCAGTGTATATAGAACCATTGTTCCTGTAAGACCTAGATAGAAATGACTGAAGATGTTAGCCACCATGCAGTAACTTTAATTCTTACCCCAACCAGAGATTGTATATACAACCCTCTTTTACCATTGTCTCGACACATTTTCACCACGAAACAATACCGAAGCTACCCCTACGAACTGCCGTTTTCTTTGGTGTATATGTCATAGAAAACGCAGTTCCCAGGAACAACTAGATCAGCAAGAAATAGTGTCAGATTAACAGTGTCCATAACCATCGTATTGACGAGTAATAATACACCATGTTTTTCCCTACTTTCATCCACAGACAAGCACACACCTACAGTTAACCCCCTCTTCCCCACAGCCCACATGATTCTATCCTTTCCAGACTCATATACCACCCCATATTGTTCATCTCCCGGTAGCGTTTGGCTAACATACTTTCCCTGTCATTAACCTCCAAGCTCCGATACCAACTGTAGTCTAATGCCACCCCTATGCCCAGAGACCTTAGGGTCAAACTTCCACGTAGCCCCCCTTAACCCTCTCCCTCTCGTTAACCCCCCACGCTCCTCGACTCCTTTCCGACCTAGCCTCTCCACCATACCTCCTGAATATCCTTGATTTTTCCGTTGCTAACATTCTCAAACCTTTTATATATATACTCCTATCCAGCCTACCTTTCCTTAGTAGGATGGAACAACATTAGAACTTTACTAACCCTTTGCATGCCATCTATTCCCTCACAACCCATTCACAACCCTGTACCAAATGATCGTCAGTGAGAGGCTAGCCGCCTTGCCAGTGACTAACTTCTATTGCCATACTTCCAGATAAATGTGGCAGAGTTAGCAACCCAGTCTCCACCACATCCAGCAAACCATGCAATTAACAACCCAACCGATTAAACCAGCTAGTCAAGGCACCTTCGGTTGTGGTATTACGAACACCCACATCTGTCTCATAAACAGAGGGTTATTACAAACACTTGTGATATGGCAAGCCCCTAGCCACAGCCGCCGGACGACCATCACAGAGGGAGGGCGCGCACCTACACCTTTTTACCCACCCGAGGAGGGAGACCCCCACCCCTGCGGAGGTATACCTGACCCCTGTTTTGACTTCCGGGTCATTGCCAGGTAGCACAGGAATTCTTCCTATTCATGACCTAACCATGCATGACTAACCCCTTTACTAACCTCTATTAACCCACAATAACCCATTCACCTTTCTTGCATACTCTGATAACCAAATTAGCACCTCTGCTATACCATAGAATGAAGACTGAGCAATGTAAGAGAGACGCTCCTATCACAGCTGTCCCAGTCCTCCTCGCAAAGTAGATCCAGTCTCCCTCCCCTCAATACTTCCAGTATAGCCAAAATAGTACCTCTTACTAAGGCTCAGTTATGTCACATTATGAAGGCCCCCTATAGCCATGTGCCACAACAGTAATCACCACCTTACCTAGTCCCCGTATCTATTGAGAGCTCAAATAATTCCATAAGACTCGAGATCCCTGTGGCCTACAGGGTCCAAAACCGAGCCTATAAACCCAGCTCCAGCCCCCAGTAAAATCAGTTGAAAGATAGACACCAACCAGTGGCTGGCCCCCTTAAGTTGACCTCTAGCTCTGCCCTTCTGTTGTTCCTGAGAATTGAGTTCCAGAGCCGGCAGACTCCGTGGCAGATTTGAGATAGAAGCATCTGTCCACGTACAAGAAATCTACGTGCACCTTATAACCTTCACACACCAGTGGGTATATAAGCGTGTAGCCAGCAACGATCGCCAAGAGATCCATCTTGAAAACTTCCTACATATGGACCCCCTGGACGGCCGCGGAACCAGTCGTTAGCCCCCAACATCACGGACGCAAGATAACCAGGACCAGACCAACCAAATACTACCCAAGATTCACTTTATTAGTACTACCGTGTTTAAAATGCCCCAGAACAAGAAGCCCACCACAGAAGCCACGAGCGAACACCACACAGAAACACCCGAAAGAAAGGTCCACAGAACGAAAGGACCAGCTGACCGAGCCAGCCAATTCAGACAGGCCCAAGCCCGCAGGGCTAAGCAGCTCCAGGCCGCACCCACATACCCCTTCTAAACTGACCATTTTCCACACCTCACGTACACTACCCCCTCGTGCCCTACACTTCTAGCTACAAAGATGATGAACAGGAATATACATTCATAATATTAAAAACACCCATGCCCTGTCCCTACGTTGAGCCAATGCCAACACATCAGACAGCCATAATTATATCTATGTATGTTCTTGCATCCGAGAAGTAGATGTTATATACCTTAGAAGTTAATACACCCATGCTGTAACGTAATCCTTACCCCAACCAGAGATTGTATAGATAACCTTTGTTACCAGTATCTATCATAGTACCTCGAAACAATAACGCAGTACCCCTACGAACTGCCGCTTTCCTTGGGTCTATATTTCATAGAAAACGCAGTTCCCAGGGACACATAGACGTACACAAAAAGCGTGTCAAATAATAGGTCCATAACCATCGTATGTACGAGAAATAATACACCATGTTTTTCCTTACTTTATCCACACATCACGCACACACCTACAGTTAACCTCCTTCTCCCCCACCGCCCCACAGTCCACATGATTCTATCTTTTCCAGACTCATATACCACCCCGTATTTGCATCCCCCGGTAGCATTTGACTAACGTACTTTCACTGTCTTATCAAACTCCAATATCAATTGTAGCCTAATGCCACCCCCACGCCCAGGGACCTTAGGGGCAAACTTCCCTGTAGCCCCTGAGCTTCCCCCCCTCTCATTAAGACACCCGCGCTTCTCGACTCTTGTCCGACCTAGCCTCTCCCTCATACCTCTTGAAGATCCTTGAATTTTCCGTTGCTAACGCTCTCCAACCTTTTATATATATACTGTACTCCTATCCAGCCTACCTTCACTTAGTAGGCCAGAACAACATTAGCACTTTACTAACCCCTTGCATGCCATCTATTCTCTTACAACCCATTCACAACCCTGCACCCCATGGTCGTCGGTGCGAGGCTAGCCGCCTCGCCAGTAACTAATTTCTATTGCCATACTTCCAGATAAATGTGGCAGAGTTAACAACCAGTCTCCACCACATCCAGCAAGCCATGCAATTAACAGCCAACCGAGTACACCCAGCTAGCCAAGGCACCTTCGGTTTTGATATTAAGAACACCCACATCTGTCTCATAAACAGAGGGTTATTACAAACACTGGTGATATGGCAAGCCTCTAGCCACAGCCGCCGGACGACCATCCCAGAGGGAGAGCGCCCGGCTACCCCTTTTTACCCACCCGAGGAGGGAGACCCCCACCCCCGCGGAGGTATACCTGACCCCTGTTTTGACTTCCGGGTCATTGCCAGGTAGCCTAGGAATTCTTCCTATCAATGAACTAACCATGCATGTCTAACCCCCTTACTCACTTCTCTATACCCACAATAACCCATCCACCTGTTTTGCATACTCGGATAGTCAAATTAGCACCTCAGCTATGCAATAGAACAAAGACTGAGCAATATAAGAGAGACGCCCCTATCACAGCTGTCCCAGTCCTCCCCGCAAAGTAGATCCAGTCTCCCTTCCATAAATACTTCCAGTATAGCCAAAATAGTACCTTTTACTAAGGCTCAGTTATATCACAAATTGAAGGCTTCCTATAGCCATGTGCCACAACAGTAATTACCATCTTACCCAGTCCCCATATCTATTGAGAGCTCAAATAAGTCCATAAGACTCGAGATCCCTATTGTCTACAGGGTCCAGAACCGAACCTATAAACCTAGCTCCCGCCCCCAGTCAAATCAGTTGAAAGTTAGACACCAACCAGTGGTCACTACCCTGAAGTTAACCTCTAGCTCTGCCCTTGTGTTGTTCCTGAGTTGAGAGATTCCCGAGCCGGCAGACTCCATGGCAGAAGTTAAATAGAAGATCTGTCCATGTACAAGTCCTAACATGCACCTTATAACCTTCACACAAATTCGTGGGTATATAAGTGTGTAGCCAGCAACGATCGTCAAGAGATCCGACTTGAGAACTTCCTACATTTTGGACCACCTGGACGGCCGAGGAACCAGTCGTTAGCCCCCAACATCACCGGAAGCAAGATAACCAGGACCAGATCTACAAATACTATTCAAGATTCATGTTGCTAGTACTAAGTGTTATAGTACCAGTTTGACCCTCACTTATTAACTTTCTATAAAGTGGCTATAACCTTGCCCAGTGTAACTCATATTTAACCATTCCATTTGGGACGTACTAAGCGTATCAGTGCTCATTAATTAACAGGCGACATTGACTCTCGTAATTACCTTATTCAGATATTAAAACTCTAGTGATATCTAACGTTCGCCCACTGATTTGTGTTCTACGTATTTCTGCCATAAGAATATAAAACTTAGATCAGTACCCCCATGAGATTACTAGAGATTCCGTGTTCTACAATATACGCGTGTCTAATCCTAACTGTGAGCTGCTACTTGGGCACGCGACCAGCCAGTAAGAGATCAAATCAGTGAAACTGAATTACATGAATATATTGAGGTCTTCCAGTAAAATAAAACTTGCTAATTAAACCCGTGATCAGAAGAGTATACCTGAACGTTGGAAGTGGGAGACTAGGCTCCATCCAGATCTGCTAATGCTATCAGTTCCCTTCTATTATTTGTTTTGTACGAGAATTACTATCTTTCCATGCTCTTTATTTACTTACTTCAATAAACTTGAACTTGTGTCGTGTTACCGTGTGTTTATTTTGTGTTCTCTATTCCTCATACCTTGTATTGTGCATGCAGCCTTATATACCCAGTCATTTAGAACTCACATTACCCAAGTTAAACCTGTAGAAAAACAGGGCATAATATTGGCGGCAGCGGTGGTTCTTGATTCGGATAAAAGGTTGCATTACATTGCAAGTTTGGAACAGCCAGAACACGAGAACATCATGGCGCACCGTTCTCACATTCCCATCCCACATTATGATGGAGAAACTTATGAGATCGAAACATTCATGGACATAGTGAAACCCGTACTTGACCTAGTTTATACCACGGACGCAGAAAAAATAGCCGTAACATTAACGCACCTGGGAAAAGCCGTTTCCCTGGTTGCCTATCAAGTGCACCCTGCTCTCACCTGGGACGAATTTCGCCCAATAGTGATGAAGCCATTAAGCCTTCGTTGGGCGTTTTCGTGGCCCACACCCGTATCCAAGACACTAAATTCGAAGGCGATCTAGATGCCACAGTGAATAAGATCGCCCAACATATAAAAGTTTCTTTCCCCACATAGACCAGAATCCAACAAGAGCAGCAGATTCTGGTCAACCTTTTATCAATATTGCCCTCAGCAGTAAAAGATCATTTCCGTGTGCACGATTTCGTCGGATATCAAAAAGATCTCATCACGATCCGACGTATTTTGGCCGTGCGCACAGAAGCACCCACCCAAATCGCTGCAATCAAGAAGTTTCCCACACACCCGCAGCAACCCGACCACCAAAACTCCAAGAATGCCTACCCCGCCTCATCCTTCAACAACAGACCCACCTACCCTTCCGGCAAGCCCCAACCCAGTAGACCCCGGTTCCAACCTACCCAGCCACGCAGAATCTTCAACCGGAACAGGAACTACAACACCTACCAAAGTAAAAACCCTACCTTAGTCATTATCAACCCCTATGATTTCCCTGCCTGTAATGCTCAGTGTGCTTTCCATCAAATTCGTGACTCTGCCAAACCTCGCCCCTTTACTCCTCGCATTTCTGTAAATGAAGAGGAGTTGGGACAAGAGGAAGAGATGGAAGAAAGACACACGGAAGAAATAGCCCCTAACATGATCTCAGAAGACACCGAGGAAACCCTGGAGGAGGTAGATACCGATTCCCAGGATTTTTAAAGTACCCCCCGCCCAAGATGGCCTCGGCGGGGGACACCATAACTGACCGCACTGCCCCCATTTATTACCTGGCCAAAATCAAGGACATTCCTGTCCGTTTGCTAATCGACACGGGAGCTGCCAAGTCATGTTTGTTCAAATCTTACTATGAAAAACATCACCGACTATTTGGCCCTTTCTTAAACACCAAAACAGAACTAATCTCAGCTGCTGATACTTACTTAAATATCCTAGGAGACACTTTACCCCTATCAGTAACCACTCCTGCCCCCCCTGCTCGTTGTTATCACACCTTCACAGTATTTTCCTCCAACTGTAAACATTATGATGGTTTCCTTGGACTTGACCTCCTTCAAAAACTCCAGGCCCAGGTCGACTGCGGCCAAAGACTGATATCATTCAAAAAATTCCAACCCAAAGCCTCTGACAAACCCATCACGCAGAAACCCATTAAAAAAAAACAAAAAACACCCTCCCCCTCAACAAACCCTGAGTCAGGGTTACCAAATTGTAGCTAGCACTAAGGTGACCCCTAAACCCTCCCCTTGCCCTGACTCCCCTCCAAATCTCACCCCATTCAGTAAACAAATGCCTCAACAAACGAAAGAAGACAAGTCCAAGCAACTCCCTCTCGGTAATTCCCTCCATTCTCTTCATGCTGTCCCGGATAAATCCTCCCATGTTTTCAGGGCAGACTCTGATATATGTAACCATCATTCCATCCAATGTTTATGTACACATATTTCCAGGAAAAATGCCGATCAATGTACCCAACAAAATTTCCCCCATGCCTCCAGAAATGTTCAGCTATCCCACAACCCACAACAATTCACTTGTGACAATTTTCCGTCAATAGCTCCCTTGCCCCCCCACACAATTCACACCCCTAGAAAAATTCACAACCCCACACTTGACTCACCCTCTCATGACAAACAAACCCACCCGCCCCACATCACTTTTAACCAGACCTTGACTGCCACCAAAAAAGTTCCCCACGTTCGTCCTGTGAACAACACCACATCAATACACCAGTCCTCCACCAATAACCCATGTTCTAGACCTAACTTTTCCCCCACCAACCCTCCACAGTCCCCCCCCCCCCAATTCCGTTTTCTAACTCGCTTACCTCTCACCACTCTGAACCACCCACACGCGCCGTTAATCCCCCCATCACGCGTGCCGACCGAGAGACACAACCATGTTCCCACCATGCCCCCAGAAATGCCCAGCTAGTCCACCCCCACCCCAATTCCCCTTGTGACAGTTTTCCGTCAGTAGCTCCCTTCCACCCCCACACAATTCACACCCCTAGAAAACCTCACAACCCCACACTTGACTCGCCCTCTCATGACGAACAAAACCACCAAATCCATATAAACTCCAAACAAACCGTCACTGCCACCGACAACGCTCCCCAAATTCCTTCTAACCACCACATGTCCTTACATCAGTCCTCCAACAATAACCAATCTTCTATATCTCACGCTTCCCCCACCAACCCTCCGCAGTCCCTCCAACAACTCCTGTTTTCTAACCCCCTCACACCACACCCCACTGATCCTCCCACACGCGCCGTTAATCCCCCCCTCATGCGTGACCCCCACCAAAGCGACCTTGCCCCCATTATAAGTAGCCAGCACCTGCTCGCCAGTCAATCCCCCACCATCATTAGCCCAGCTGTAGTTCAGGATAAATGTCAAATTCCCCCCCTCCTTGAAAAATGGGTGAACCTGCGGCTCATACCCCAAACGCACATGATATTTTCCCCCACTACCACGTCCCCCAACCCCCATCGTTGCCTCTTACAACCCGCCATCATTTCCGCTCGCATCAACCACATTCTCGTGGCAAATATCTCAGAAGAATCCCTGACACTACCAAAAGGTCTCATTATAGGAGACCTCGAAACTTTCGATGACCTCCCCATAGATTTTAACGACACCCCTACCAGCCTCCAATTGCCCCCTCTCCCTGAGACATTATCTGACCACCAAAAGAACGGCATGTACGACCTACCGCTGGAATTCAGAGACGTGTTTGCCCAACAACCCACCGAAATCGGACAGACTGATATAGAACAACACATTATTAACACCACAGGCCCCCCCATACGACAACCATCCCGTAGAAAGAACCCCATACGTCAGGAAGAGGAACGCCAAGTCCAGGAAATGTTAGAGGCCGGGATTGCCACCTCGTCCATTAGCCCCTGGTCTTCCCCTGTTGTCTTAGTCAAAAAGAAAGATGGGACAACCCGTTTTTGCGTCGATTACAGGAGGTTAAATGACGTAACCATTAAAGACGCTACGCCCTTACCCCGAATAGACGTTTCCCTTGACTCCCTACACGGATCCAAATGGTTCATTACCCTCGACTTGCAAGCCGGGTATTGGCAAGTGCCTATCAAGGCCGAGGACCAAAAGAAAACAGCATTTTCCACTAGTGGTGGCCATCACTATGAATTTAACGTCCTACCTTTTGGCCTCTGTAATGGACCCGCCACTTTCTCCCGTTTGATGGAAGCGGAATTATATGGCCTAACCTGGGAAACCTGCCTAGCCTATCTGGACGATATTATTGTGTACTCTCCAACCTGGGAAGAACACCTCCTCAGGTTGAGACAAGTCCTTCAAAGAATCCGAGCCGCCGGGTTGAAATTAAAACCCTCAAAGTGCGTGATTGCCCGGAATAAGGTAGATTTCCTCGGACACGTGATATCTGAACATGGTATTGCGCCAGACCCAAAGAAACTTCAAGCCATACAAAACCAAACCCCACCCACCACTGTTAAAGGAATACGTTCGTTTCTAGGTTTAGCCACATACTACAGACGTTTCGTCCCCCACTTTGCCACCATAGCCAGACCCCTCCACCAACTTACCCCCAAAGACACCCCGTTCACCTGGACACCTGAAAGAGACCTCGCGTTTAACACTTTGAAGCAAAAGCTAATCCAAGCCCCTATTGTCGCTTTCCCTGACTACCAAAAACCTTTCCGTCTTTATACCGACGTATCTCTGTACGCCATGGGTGCAGTTTTAGCTCAAGTCAGAGACGGAGAGGAACATGTGATAGCGTATGCCAGCTCCACCCTCACCCAACCACAACAGAATTACGCAGCCACCAAGAGAGAGTGCTTAGGGATCATTTGGGCACTCAGCCACTTCCGGTCATTTGTGTTGGGCGCAAAACTCGAAATAATTACCGACCATCAATCTTTACAATGGCTGTGTTGGTGCGAAACCAACTCAGCCATTTTGGTACGTTGGAGGGAGACACTAGAGGACTACGACTTTACCATACAATATCGTCCAGGCAAACTCCATACTAATGCAGACGCCCTGTCACGTTTGCCAGTACCAAAAGACCCCCCCACCAACCTAGCCGCCTTACAAAACACTCAGTTGGTATCTACCCCCAAACCCCGACAGAATGCCCCCCCAGCCCCCTCCCTAATTCAATCTTGGGAAGCAAGAATCAGACCCCCCTGGATACCGTTAAATGTCTTCCGTGGACTGACTCGCTGGGGAGATCAACTTGCCACAGACACTGGTCACATAATCTTGGACCCCACCATTGCCCATGACTACATGATTGCCATCCACGAGGGAAACGGCATACACCTGGGACAAAAGAAGATGTTAAAAATCTTCACAGACCAATACTGGACCCCCAACCCCTCCAAAATTGCACAACGAGTGACAGAATCCTGCAAACCGTGTTTATTGGGAAAGGATAGATCACGCACCCCAGGCCCAGCTGGTACCTTGTCGGCTACCAAACCATTCCAAGTCCTATCCCTCGACATCATGGGCCCGTTTCCTCCTTACGCTGGCAAGCGCTATATCGTCACATTTGTGGACGTCTATTCCAAATTTTTAATCGCCTGCCCAGCTAAAGACCACACAGCCACCACAGTCGCCACACTGCTTGCCACAGAAGTATTCCCTATATTCGGTCTGCCCCTTGCTCTTCTATCCGACAATGCCCCCGAGTTTAGTGGACACGTTTGGCAACAGTTCACCCAACAATGTGGCATTAAGATTAAACACTCATCCCCATACTGGCCTCAAGGAAATGCTATATGCGAACGCAGCCATCGCACCATCAACAATCAGTTGCGAACAAAAATGATTGCGTTTAACACCACAGACTGGCCATCACAACTAAAAATGATACAATGGGGCATGAACACCTGTCCCCGAGAAGACGGTATTTCCCCTCATGAACGTGTTTACGGCGTACCCCCCCTGTTACTGCCATTCCACCACCACGTTCACCTTCCCTCCACCACCTCCACAATTGACCCACTGCAACATCTGCAAAACACCCTCCATACCGCCCAGATCTGTCAGGACACCAAAACTGATAACATCGATGACAAAAACCCTTTCGCCATCCATGACACCGTAATGGTAGCCAACCTCCCTATCACCAACAAGTTAGGCTCTCGCTATGTCGGGCCCTACACCATCACACAAGTCCCAAACGCCTATCAAGTCACCATCGACTATCACGGCGTGACTCGCACGTTCCGAACTAGATTCGTCCAAGCGTTTAAACCACTCCAACCACAAGACAATCCCCCACCCCACACTGCTGAACCAAAATTAAACACCCCTATTACACCATACACTCCAGCTATGAAAATCCCCACACAAACCCCTAAAGACCTAAGCCCTCCGACACCGAACAGACAGACCATTCCTCAACATACCCCCCGAACTAACCTCCACAAACCCCAAGCCCCCACTATCACACCCTCCTCCACCATGACACCTTCGTTCACTTCTGATAATCAAGTACCTCCCCCGCTTATCCAAATACGAAAGCCTCCCCCCACAACCCCGACCACAACAGAGACTCTGCCGTCTAGCCCTGACATACCTTCCCCAAGCACCACCCTAAGAAAACCACACACCCCACCCAAAACCAAGTACACACCCAAACACACCACACAATCTACCTCAGTAACCTCACGCTACAACCTACGCCCACGACACAAACTGTTTAAAACCTCCAGGAAACACACCCTGCTAACCAAATTCCGTAGGGGTGCCAGACCACTAAACTCCTCCTCTTCTTCTTCGTCGACTTCTCCTCCACAAAGGGAAAGAAGACGAATAATCACCCTTAAACACCATAAACCCTCTAACTATAGCCCAGAAGTAACCACCCCCACCCCCGCAACAAAACACATGCCTTCCTCTTCAACCTCATCCCCTCTCAACCTCCACCACACACCCATAAAACCGCCCACTGCCAGCACCAGCAAATCACCAACCTCATCAAACGACACACCCCACCCACGTCCCTACCCCCAACCCTCCAACTTAAATCTACACTCCTTACCCACCCGTCTAGCCCCCCCCCCGCATCCGCCCCTTTCCCCTCCACCCCACCCACACATCGACCAACCTCCTCATCTCACCGAACCCCCAACCAACCCCCCCCCTAAGGAATCCCCCCCCCCCCACAAAGTCACCCCTGAGAGAACCCCCACATGTCCTTTACCTGTAAAACGTTCTTCCCCTCAATATAAAACATCGTCGAGCGACTCAAGTCCCACGACAAACATCTGCCTTCCCACCAGGACCGCCAGAGGTAGAATAATCAACAGACCCATCAGATTTAGAGACAGCGATACAAAAATAACACCCCGTTCTGACACTCAGGACCCAAGCCACACAACACACACACCTCCTCCTTCCCACACACCTCCTTCACCCACCTTACCTAAACCGATCTTGCGCATTGCTTCTCTATATTTTCCCAACCTACAACACCGCCCCAGAAAACCAAACAAAACCCAGACTCACATTCCCCCTTCATCCCCAGCTCTGTTGTCACGCGTGAATCCCCCTTCGGTTAGTAACCCATTCACCACACTAAACAGACCTCCTGTCAATCCAACACACCTCACTCCGACCCCCACGGGGGAAAGCTATAATAATAATAATAATAATAATAATAATAATATTTATTCAGTTAGCAATTTACAGAGTTGGTACCACATAGTTTGTTACAAATATGACCTGTACCAGCCTTGCATAATTCCAACTAAGGATAGCCCAATAAGGCCGTTAGGCGTATTTCCATTGGGGTCCTTGTGGGATTAGGTTAGCTGGGGAAAAAAGGGGAGGATAAAGAAATGGATACTTTAGAAAAAGTATTTCTAGGGGGTTATTTTAAGATACCTTACATCCTATAGTAAATATCAGTAATCCGTAATCAGTAATCATTTCAGTTTGGTTTGTCTATCTCTTATGTCGCATTTAGTAGTAGACATAAGCTTGGTGCTCCCTTCTCGCAGCTGTCCGGTTCAGGTGTTCCTTCAGGCTACGTCTGAAGGAATACAGTGTTCTCTTTTCACGGACTGACTGGGGTAGGTCGTTCCAGTCTTTGATGGCGGTGAAGAAGAATGTTTGCTTACCCTGTCCTTGGATTCTCGGGACCTTAAAATTAAACATCCTGTTTCTTGTATTATGTCCACTCCTCTCATTTGCTTTAACAAAATAATTCTTTAGGTACTCTGGAGCTCTGTCATAGAAAATTTTGAAGGCATTAGTGAGCCTGATTTGTTTGGCCCTGTCAGCGACATTGAGCATACCTAGTGACTGAAGTTGTTCCTGGCCAACATGTGATCTGGGTCCTAGGTTCAGCATGAACCTAACCATTTTATTTTGAGTGACCTGAAGTTTGTGCTGTGCTGATTTAGATGATGCAGAGTACCAGGATGACACAGAATAGTCAAAATGACATTGAACAAGCGCTTGGCAGAGGGTCTTTTTGGTCGCCGCGGGCAAGCATCCCACCTGTCTATACAGGTATTTTATACGTGCTCTACACTTACTCAGGATAGATTCCAAAATTGTTTCACCTGACAAACTCGCGTCCAGTTTTAGTCCGAGATATTTAACTTGTGACACTGTTGTTATAGGAATATCATTACAGTTGACCGAGAAGCCCACAATGTCTTTCAGTTTGCGTTTTGTTCCACATAAGATGGCTTCCGTCTTGCCCAGGTGAAGAGATAGTCTATTGTCCACTAGCCATTCACTACATGATTCTAGTTCTTTGGAAAGTGAAGCGGCAATACTTATTGGGTCTTTTCCTGAAACCAGGAGCACGCTGTCGTCTGCATACAGTAATAATTTACATGAGACGCTCAGTTCCATGTCGTTCACATAACAGAGAAAGAGTAAGGGACCAAGGATGCTTCCCTGCGGGACCCCACAGTTAATTGGCATAGGATCAGATATATTATCATCAATTTTGACTCTTTGGGTTCTACCACTAAGATAAGATTTAAACCAGTTCACAGATCCTATGCCCATTGCTTGTAGTTTATTACATAGGATATCATGGTCTACTGTGTCAAACGCTTTTTGTAGATCAAGAAGAACCATACCGGTGTAGTTACCTTTAGACATTTCTTTACGAATGTGATCCGTTAAGTGGATGAGACAGGAGTCTGTCGAGTACATGCATCTGAAACCTGATTGAAACTTATAGAATAGATCATTTTGTTTGAGGTAGTGTTCAATTTGGGTGTATACCGCTCTTTCAAGGATTTTAGATACAATACATAATATGCTAACCGGTCTGTAGTTACCAACTTCTAGTTTATTTCCTTTCTTGAATAGAGGGGTTACAATAGCTTCCTTCAGTTCAGCAGGTACAGTGTTGGTGTTAATTGACAAGTTGATGATGTGAGTTAGGGGGCCTGCTATACCAATGGCTCCATCTCGTAGAAATTTGGCAGGAATTTTGTCTGGTCCTGTGCTTTTATGTACATTTAGGTTAGACAGCTCGTCAAAAGTGTATTTTGGTGTAACATTTTGCAATCCAAATGTGTTTGGGTGTATGTCTTTATCTCTGTAGAAATTTCGAAAGATGGCCGTTGTTGTCGTGTATTTATTGAGAGGTTGAGGTAGGTTCTGTGCAAGTGTGTTTGCTATGGAGGTGAAGAAGGAGTTGAAGTAGGTTGAAATTTGTCGTTTATCGTGGCAAATCTGATCATTAATGGTGAGAGCAATATTAGTGTTAGACGAATCCCTTGTCTTGTTGCTGTAGCCTGTTGTTTTTAGGTGCCTCCATAGTTTCTTTGGGTTATTCTGATATTCCTCTGCCTTATTGTGAAAATAATTAGTTTTCGCTGATTTTATTTTCCTACTTAGTTTATTCCTGGCCCTGTTGAACTCATGTTTCAGACCTTGATCCTGTCTATGTTTCGCTAGCCTTTTTAACAGATTGTCTCTGTGTTCCAGATGGTGTAGTATGTCATTGTTGATCCATGGGTCTGACCTTGCTTTAATTCGTATGTCTTTCAGAGGAGCTATTTCGTCTAGAATGTTTGTGATGATGGTTCTGAAGCCAACCCATGCGTCATTAACGTTTGTACTTCCAAACACTGGAGACCAGTCTGTATTCCATAAAATGTCCAGAAATGTTTCTTTATTGTAGTTTCTGAGTGACCTTGTTTTGATAATCTTGTGATTCTCTAGGGTAATTTTTGTGGTTTTTCGTGTGCAATATGTGACGAAGTGATCACTTATCCCAGTCTGTATAACCCCTGATTGGGATATTTTGTCCTCTCTGTTACAGTTTATGTGGTCTATTATTGTGGCAGTGTTCTCAGAGATACGTGTGGGG
>JBAKBP010017649.1:0-48464 GCA_037953745.1 Lithodes maja
CAACTCACCTCGATACAACCTACAACCCCCTACCAACTTACCTCGATACAACCTACAACCCCCTACAACTCACCTCGATACACCTAGACCCCCTACAACTTACCTCGATACAACTTACAACCCCCTACAACTTACCTCGATACAACCTACAACCCCCTACACTTACCTCGATACAACCTACAACCCCCTACAACTTACCTCGATGCAACCTACACCCCCTACAACTTACCTCGATACAACCTACAAACTCCCTACAACTTACCTCGATACAACCTACAATCCCCTACAACTCACCTCGATACAACCTACAACCCCCTACAACTTACCTCGATACAACCTACAACCCCCTACAACTCACCTCGATACAACCTACAACCCCCTACAACTTACCTCGATACAACCTACAACCCCCTTCAACTCACCTCGATACAACCTACAACCCCCTACAACTCACTTCAATACAACCTACAACCCCCTATAACTCACCTCGATACAACCTACAACCCCCTACAACTTACCTCGATAGAACCTACAACCCCTACAACTTACCTCGATACAACCTACAACCCCCTACAACTCACCTCAATACAACCTCCAACCCCTACAACTCACCTCAATACAACCTACAACCCCCTACAACTCACCTCGATACAACCTACAACCCCCTACAACTCACCTCGATACAACCTACAACCCCCTACAACTTACCTCGATACAACCTACAACCCCCTACAACTTACCTCGATACAACCTACAATCTCCTACAACTCACCTCGATACAACCTACAACCCCTACAACTTACCTCGATACAACCTACAACCCCCTACAACTTACCTCGATACAACCTACAACCCCCTACAACTTACCTTGATACAACCTACAACCCCCTACAACTCACCTCGATACAACCTACAATCCCCTACAACTTACCTTGATACAACCTACAACCCCCTACAACTCACCTCTATACAACCCCCTACAACTTACCTCGATACAACCTACAACCCCCTACAACTTACCTTGATACAACCTACAACCCCTACAACTCACCTCGATACAACCTAAAACCCCCTACAACTTACCTTGATACAACCTACAACCCCCTACAACTTACCTCGATACAACCTACAACCGGCCCCTACAACTCACCTCTATACAACCTACAACCCCTACAACTTACCTCGATACAACCTACAACCCCCTACAACTCACCTCGATACAACCTACAACCCCCTACAACTTACCTCGATACAACCTACAACCCCCTACAACTTACCTCAATACAACCTACAACCCCCTACAACTCACCTCGATACAACCTACAACCCCCTACAACTCACCTCGATACAACCTACAACCCCCTACAACTTACCTCGATACAACCTACAACCCCCTACAACTTACCTCAATACAACCTACAACCCCCTACAACTCACCTCGATACAACCTACAACCCCCTACAACTTACCTCGATACAACCTACAACCCCCTACAACTCACCTCGATACAACCTACAATCCCCTACAACTTACCTTGATACAACCTACAACCCCCTACAACTCACCTCTATACAACCCCCTACAACTTACCTCGATACAACCTACAACCCCCTACAATTCACCTCGACACAACCTACAACCCCCTACAACTCACCTCGATACAACCTACAACCCCCTACAACTTACCTCGATACAACCTACAACCCCCTATAACTCACCTCGATACAACCTACAACCCCCTACAACTTACATCGATACAACCTACAACCCCCTACAACTTACCTCGATACAACCTACAAGCCCCTACAACTTACCTCGGATACAACCTACAACCCCCTACAACTTACCTCGATACAACCTACAACCCCCTACACCTCACCTCGATACAACCTACAACCCCCTACAACTCACCTCGATACAACCTACAACCCCCTATAACTCACCTCGATACAACTACAACCCCCTACAACTCACCTCGATACAACCTACAACCCCCTACAAGTTACCTCGATACAACCTACAACCCCCTACAACTGACCTCGATACAACCTACAACCCCGTACAACTTACCTCGATACAACCTACAACCCCCGACAACTTACCTCGATACAACCTACAACCCCCTACAACTCACCTCGATACAACCTACAACCCCTACAACTTACCTCGATACAACCTACAACCCCCTACAACTCACCTCGATACAACCTACAACCCCCTACAACTTACCTCGATACAACCTACAACCCCCTACAACTTACCTCGATACAACCTACAACCCCCTACAACTTACCTCGATACAACATACAACCCCCTACAACTTACCTCGATGCAACCTACAACCCCCTACAACTTACCTCGATACAACCTACAACCCCCTACAACTTACCTCGATACAACCTACAATCCCCTACAACTCACCTCGATACAACCTACAACCCCCTACAACTTACCTCGATACAACCTACAACCCCCTACAACTCACCTCGATACAACCTACAACCCCCTACAACTTACCTCGATACAACCTACAACCCCCTTCAACTCACCTCGATACAACCTACAACCCCCTACAACTCACTTCAATACAACCTACAACCCCCTATAACTCACCTCGATACAACCTACAACCCCCTACAACTTACCTCGATACAACCTACAACCCCCTACAACTTACCTCGATACAACCTACAACCCCCTACAAGTCACCTCAATACAACCTCCAACCCCCTACAACTCACCTCAATACAACCTACAACCCCCTACAACTCACCTCGATACAACCTACAACCCCCTACAACTCACCTCGATACAACCTACAACCCCCTACAACTTACCTCGATACAACCTACAACTACAACCTCCTACAACTCACCTCGATACAACCTACAACCCCCTACAACTTACCTCGATACAACCTACAACCCCCTACAACTTACCTCGATACAACCTACAACCCCCTACAACTTACCTTGATACAACCTACAACCCCCTACAACTCACCTCGATACAACCTACAACCCCCTACAACTTACTTCGATACAACCTACAACCCGCTACAACTTACCTCGATAAAACCTACAACCCCCTACAACTTACCTCGATACAACCCACAACCCCCTACAACTTACCTTGATACAACCTACAACCCCCTACAACTTACCTCGATACAACTTACATCCCCCTACAACTCACCTCGATACAACCTACAACCCCCTACAACTCACCTCGATACAACCTACAACCCCCTACAACTCACCTCGATACAACCTACGATCCCCTACATCTTACCTTGATACAACCTACAACCCCCTACAACTCACCTCTATACAACCCCCTACAACTTACCTCGATACAACCTACAACCCCCTACAACTTACCTTGATACAACCTACAATCCCCTACAACTCACCTCGATACAACATAAAACCCCCTACAACTTACCTTGATACAACCTACAACCCCCTACAACTTACCTCGATACAACCTACAACCGGCTCCTACAACTCACCTCTATACAACCTACAACCCCCTACAACTTACCTCGATACAACCTACAACCCCCTACAACTCACCTCGATACAACCTACAACCCCCTACAACTTACCTCGATACAACCTACAACCCCCTACAACTTACCTCAATACAACCTACAACCCCCTACAACTCACCTCGATACAACCTACAACCCCCTACAACTCACCTCGATACAACCTACAACCACCTACAACTTACCTCGATACAACCTACAACCCCCTACAACTTACCTCAATACAACCTACAACCCCCTACAACTCACCTCGATACAACCTACAACCCCCTACAACTTACCTCGATACAACCTACAACCCCCTACAACTTACCTCGATGCAACCTACAACCCCCTACAACTCACCTCGATACAACCTACAACGACCTACAACTTACCTCGATACAACCTACAACCCCCTACAACTTACCTCGATAAAACCTACAACCCCCTACAACTTACCTCGATACAACCTACAACCCCCTACAACTTACCTTGATACAACCTACAACCCCTTACAACTCACCTCGATACAACCTACAACCCCCTATAACTCACCTCGATACAACCTACAACCCCCTACAACTTACCTTGATACAACCTACAACCCCCACCAACTCACCTCGATACAACCTACAACCCCCTATAACTTACCTCGATACAACCTACAACCCCCTACAACTTACCTTGATACAACCTACAACCCCCTACAACTCACCTCGATACAACCTACAACCCCCTACAACTCACCTCGATACAACCTACAACCCCCTACAACTTACCTCGATACAATCTACAACCCCCTACAACTCACCTCGATAGAACCTACAACCCCCTACAACTTACCTCAATACAACCTACAACCCCCTACAACATACATCGATACAACCTACAACCCCCTACAACTTACCTCGATACAACCTACAACCCCCTACAACTTACCTCGATACAACCTACAACCCCCTACAACTTAGTTCGATACAACCTACAACCCCCTACAACTCACCTCGATACAACCTACAACACCCTACAACTTACCTCGATACAACCTACAACCCCCTACAATTCACCTCGACACAACCTACAACCCCCTACAACTCACCTCGATACAACCTACAACCCCCTACAACTTACCTCGATACAACCTACAACCTCCTATAACTCACCTCGATACAACCTACAACCCCCTACAACTTACATCGATACAACCTACAACCCCCTACAACTTACCTCGATACAACCTACAACCCCCTACAACTTACCTCGATACAACCTACAACCCCCTACAACTTACCTCGATACAACCTACAACCCCCTACACCTCACCTCGATACAACCTACAACCCCCTACAACTCACCTCGATACAACCTACAACCCCCTATAACTCACCTCGATACAACCTACAACCCCCTACAACTTACATCGATACAACCTACAACCCCCTACAACTTACCTAGATACAACCTACAACCCCCTACAACTTACCTCAATGCAACCTACAACCCCCTACAACTCACCTTGATACAACCTACAACCCCCTACAACTTACCTCGATACAACCTACAACCCCCTACAACTCACCTCGATACAACCTACAACCCCCTACAACTTACCTCGATACAACCTACAACCCCCTACACCTTACCTCGATACAACCTACAACCCCTTACAACTTACCTCGATACAACCTACAACCCCCTACAACTTACCTCGATACAACCTACAACCCCCTACAACTTACCTCGATACAACCTACAACCCCCTACAACTTACCTCGATACAACCTACAACCTCCTACAACTCACCTCGATACAACCTACAACCCCCTACAACTTACCTCGATACAACCTACTACCCCCTACAACTTACCTCGATACAACCTACAACCCCCTACAACTCACCTCAATACAACCTACAACCCCCTACAAGTTACCTCGATACAACCTACAACCCCCTACAACTCACCTCGATACAACCTACAACCCCCTACAACTTACCTCGATACAACCTACAACCCCCTACAACTTACCTCGATACAACCTACAACCCCCTACAACTCACCTCGATACAACCTACAACCCCCTACAACTTACCTCGATACAACCTACAACCCCCTACAACTCACTTCGATACAACCTACAACCCCCTACAACTTACCTCGATACAACCTACAACCCCCTACAACTCACCTCGATACAACCTACAACCCCTACAACTTACCTCGATACAACCTACAACCCCCTACAACTTACTTCGATACAACCTACAACCTCCTACAACTCACCTCGATACAACCTACAACCCCCTATAACTTACCTCGATACAACCTACAACCCCCTACAACTTACCTCGATACAACCTACAAGCCCCTACAACTCACCTCGATACAACCTACAACCCCTACAAGTTACCTCGATACAACCTACAACCCCCTACAACTGACCTCGATACAACCTACAACCCCTTACTTACTTGTTACTTGGTGTGGAGTTTCTCAGCCGCGCTCCGTCACTAGATGTGACGCTCGTCGCAGCTGCCCTTTAAACCATCTAGCACTTGTAGTTTTGTCTCACAGTGCCATCTTCTAAGTCATAACACTCCCTGAACAAATGTGCCTTTAGTGACTTTTTAAAGGCCTTTATGTTCGCACACCTTTTCACATTAACTGGTAGATTATTATAAAGTCTCGGTGCACTCTTTTCGAAGGCCCTAAATCCAAATTCATGATTGCACCGTGGCTTACCGTTGCACCGCTGCACCGTTGCACCCGTACAACTTACCTCAATACAACCTACAACCCGTTGTAGGTGCAACTACCGTTGCACCGTTGCACCCGTACAACTTACCTCGATACAACCTACAACCCCCGACAACTTACCTCGATACAACCTACAACCCCCTACAACTCACCTCGATACAACCTACAACCCCCTACAACTTACCTCGATACAACCTACAACCCCCTACAACTCACCTCGATACAACCTACAACCCCCTACAACTTACCTCGATACAACCTACAACCCCCTACAACTTACCTCGATACAACCTACAACCCCCTACAACTTACCTCGATACAACCTACAACCCCCTACAACTTACCTCGATGCAACCTACAACCCCCTACAACTTACCTCGATACAACCTACAACCCCCTACAACTTACCTCGATACAACCTACAATCCCCTACAACTCACCTAGATACAACCTACAACCCCCTACAACTTACCTCGATACAACCTACAACCCCCTACAACTCACCTCGATACAACCTACAACCCCCTACAACTTACCTCGATACAACCTACAACCCCCTTCAACTCACCTCGATACAACCTACAACCCCCTACAACTCACTTTGATACAACCTACAACCCCCTATAACTCACCTCGATACAACCTACAACCCCCTACAACTTACCTCGATACAACCTACAACCCCCTACAACTTACCTCGATACAACCTACAACCCCCTACAACTCACCTCAATACAACCTCCAACCCCCTACAACTCACCTCAATACAACCTACAACCCCCTACAACTCACCTCGATACAACCTACAACCCCCTACAACTCACCTCGATACAACCTACAACCCCCTACAACTTACCTCGATACAACCTACAACCCCCTACAACTTACCTCGATACAACCTACAACCTCCTACAACTCACCTCGATACAACCTACAACCCCCTACAACTTACCTCGATACAACCTACAACCCCCTACAACTTACCTCGATACAACCTACAACCCCCTACAACTTACCTCGATACAACCTACAACCCCCTACAATTCACCGCGATACAACCTACAACCCCCTACAACTTACCTCGATACAACCTACAACCCGCTACAACTTACCTCGATAAAACCTACAACCCCCTACAACTTACCTCGATACAACCCACAACCCCCTACAACTTACCTTGATACAACCTACAACCCCTACAACTTACCTCGATACAACTTACATCCCCCTACAACTCACCTCGATACAACCTACAACCCCCTACAACTCACCTCGATACAACCTACAACCCCCTACAACTCACCTCGATACAACCTACAATCCCCTACAACTTACCTTGATACACCCTACAACCCCCTACAACTCACCTCGATACAACCCCCTACAACTTACCTCGATACAACCTACAACCCCCTACAACTTACCTTGATACAACCTACAACCCCCTACAACTCACCTCGATACAACCTACAACCCCCTACAACTTACCTTGATACAACCTACAACCCCCTACAACTTACCTCGATACAACCTACAACCGGCCCCTACAACTCACCTCTATACAACCTACAACCCCCTACAACTTACCTCGATACAACCTACAACCCCCTACAACTCACCTCGATACAACCTACAACCCCCTACAACTTACCTCGATACAACCTACAACCCCCTACAACTTACCTTAATACAACCTACAACCCCCTACAACTCACCTCGATACAACCTACAACCCCCTACAACTCACCTCGATACAACCTACAACCCCCTACAACTTACCTCGATGCAACCTACAACCCCCTACAACTTACCTCAATACAACCTACAACCCCCTACAACTCACCTCGATACAACCTACAACCCCCTACAACTTACCTCGATACAACCTACAACCCCCTACAACTTACCTCAATACAACCTACAACCCCCTACAACTCACCTCGATACAACCTACAACCCCCTAAAACTTACCTCGATACAACCTACAACCCCCTACAACTCATCTCGATACAACCTACAACCCCCTACAACTTACCTCGATACAACCTACAACCCCCTACAACTTACCTTGATACAACCTACAACTCCCTACAACTTACCTCGATACAACCTACAACACCCTACAACTCACCTCGATACAACCTACAACCCCCTACAACTTACCTCGATACAACCTACAGTACAACCCCTACAATTCACCTCGATACAACCTACAACCCCCTACAACTTTCCTCGATACAACCTACAACCCCCTACAACTTACCTTGATACAACCTACAACCCCCTATAACTTACCTCAATACAAGCTACAACCCCCTACAACTTACCTCGATACAACCTACAACCCCCTACAACTTACCTCAATACAACCTACAACCCCCTACAATTTACCTCAATACAACCTACAACCCCCTACAACTCAACTCGATACAACCTACAACCCCCTACAACTTACCTCGATACAACTTACAACCCCCTATAACTCACCTCGATACAACCTACAACCTCCTACAACTTACCTCAATACAACCTACAACCCCCTACAACTTACCTCAATACAACCTAAAACCCCCTACAACTCACCTCGATACAACCTACAACTTACCTCGATACAACCTACAACTTACCTCTATACAACCCCCTATAACTCACCTCGATACAACCTACAACCCCCTACAACTTACCTCGATACAACCCCCTACAACTTACCTCGATACAACCTACAACCCCCTAGAACTTACCTCGATACAACCTACAACCCCCTACAACTCACCTCGATACAACCTACAACCCCCTACAACTCACCTCGATACAACCTACAACCCCCTACAACTTACCTCAATACAACCTACAACCCCCTACAACTTACCTCAATACAACCTACAACCCCCTACAACTCACCTCGATACAACCTACAACCCCCTACAACTTACCTCGATACAACCTACAACCCCCTACAACTCATCTCGATACAACCTACAACCCCCTACAACTTACCTCGATACAACCTACAACCCCCTACAACTTACCTCGATACAACCTACAACTCCCTACAACTTACCTCGATACAACCTACAACCCCCTACAACTCACCTCGATACAACCTACAACTTACCTCGATACAACCTACAGTACAACCCCCTACAATTCACCTCGATACAACCTACAACCCCCTACAACTTACCTCGATACAACCTACAACCCCCTACAACTTAATTCGATACAACCTACAACCCCCTATAACTTACCTCAATACAAGCTACAACCCCTTACAACTTTTTTTTTTTCTTTTTTTTTTCTATGTGATTGAGGGAGGCAAAAGGCATAACTGCCTATAGCGAGTACCCCCCCCCATAGTTGAAAGAGTGACAGGGCCAAAATCAAGGGACGTTTGAGCCAAAATGCCTGGACACACGGAGTTTGAAGCAATTTAAGTCATAGGAAGAGGGAAAGACTGATTCTGGGAGAGAGTTCCAGAGCTCAGCTGTTGAGTAGAAGAAGGTTTGAGAGTAACGTTTCACTCTTGGGTTGGAGAGTTGCACAGAGTAGGGGTGGGATTGAGTTGCAAGACGGGTACCACGTGCCCTACGTAAAGGAGGTGGTATGCACTGGGATAGCTCTGAGGAACACTGATTTTTATAGTAGCGATAGAATAGTGAGAGAGATGCAACATTGCGGCGGAGAGAGAGAGATTGCAGAGAGTTGGTGAGTGGACGGGAGTTAATGATACGAAAGGCCTTCCTTTCAACTTTGTCTAGGAGAGCGGTGTGAGAGGAACCTCCCCACACATGTGAACAATACTCAATACAAGGGCGCACTTACCTCGATACAACCTACAACCCCCTACAACTTACCTCAATACAACCTACAACCTCCTACAACTTACCTCAATACAACCTACAACCCCCTACAACTCACCTCGATACAACCTACAACCCCCTACAACTTACCTCGATACAACCTACAACCCCCTATAACTCACCTCGATACAACCTACAACCCCCTACAACTTACCTCAATACAACCTACAACCCCCTACAACTTACCTCAATACAACCTACAACCCCCTACAACTCACCTCGATACAACCTACAACTTACCTCGACACAACCTACAACCCCCTATTACTCACCTCGATACAACCTACAAACCCCTACAACTTACCTCGATACAACCTACAACCCCCTACAACTTACCTCGATACAACCTACAACCCCCTAGAACTTACCTCGATACAACCTACAACCCCCTACAACTCACCTCGATACAACCTACAACCCCCTACAACTCACCTCAATACAACCTACAACCCCCTACAACTCACATAATATATCGGCGTTCTGGCTAAAACTAGACGATCTTATGCAGTTTAAGAAAGACCTATGTTATTCAGAATGTGTATTGAGATCGTATTTACCTTAGACGATTTTATACAGTTTAAGAAGGACCTATGCTATTCAGAGGGTGTACTGAGATCGTATTTACCTTAGATGACTATATACAGTTTAAGAAGGACCTATGTTATTGAGAGGGTGAATTGAGATTGCAATTACCTTAAAGACGACTTTATACAGTTTAAGAAGGCGCAATGTTATTCAGTGGGTATTTTGAGATCGTATTTACCCTATACGATTTTATACAGTTTAAGAAGGACCTATGTTATTCATAGGGTGTATTGAGATCGTATTTACCTTAAACGATTGTGTACAGTTTAGGAAGGACCTATGATATTCAGAGGGTGTATTAAGATCAAATTTACCCCTCTGAGTCCTAGAGGTTGATTAATTATAAGCTAAAGGAAATCGTCTAATGGTAAAAAAAATAAAAATAAAATATAATAAAAAAATAAATTAACCCTCGTCTAGCGGGGGGTTTTGGGCTATTTTGGGCATATTCAGGCCCTCCTGAATGATCAATCAAGTATCTGCATGAAAAGAAATGTATTCAGCAAAAAACTAGGCGCTACAAGCATCAAAATGAGACCAGAACGAGCTACGTAGCACTTGTCGTTTTCATGCAGTGCTACATGGGAGTTTAGCGTATAGCGGCATATTTTTTCCAGCTACGCTCACTACTGGCTACACTGCCGGCCTCTCGAGAACAGAGGGAGCGTGAGTCAGTGGGCGGCAGTAAGCCCTGGGTGTCGGCCGTGTGGCCTGCTGCGCTCCCGGCCATTTGCACTCGATTTTAACCATTTAAAAGACTTAATAATGCTTCTAACTTGCTGCTTTTTAGATACGGACTTAAGTCGGGCCCCGCTCTTTAAGTGTTAAAGAGGTTAGATACCAGGAAGAAAGTGTGTTGTGTATATGTCTTTGTGTACTTTTTTTTGTTCTATGTGGCTGAGGGAGACAAAAGGCAAAACTGTCTGTGATGAGTGCCTCCCCCAGAGTTGAAAGAGTGACAGGGCCAAAACCAATGAACAGTTGAGCCAAAATGCCTGGACACATAGAGTTTGAAGCAATCTAAGTTATAGGATGAGAGAACGATGGATTCAGGGAGGGAGTTCCAGAGCTGTTGTTGAATAGAAGAAAGATTGGGATTATCATTTCACTCTTGAGTTGGAGAGTTGCACAGAGTAGGGGTGGGATTATGTTGCAAGACGGGTACTATGTACCCTACGTAGAGGATGTGGTATACACTGACAGAGCTCTGAGGAACACTGATTATTGTAGTAGCGATAGAATAGCGAGAGAGATGCAACATTGCGGCAAAGAGAGAGAGATTGCAGAGAGTCGGTGAGTGGACAGGAGTTAATGATACGAAAGGCTTTTCTATCTACATTGTCTAGAAGTGCTGTGTGAGAGGATCCTCCCCTCATGTGTGAACAATACTCAATACAAGGACGCACAGTGCCCCTATAAAGAGTAAGAAGCTGTGCATAGGTAAAGAACCCCTTGAGGTGGTTGAGCACTCCCAGCTTCTGGGAGGCCACCTTAGCAAGACTGGTAATATGGTCCTTCCAAGAGAGAGCAGAAGAGAAAGAGACACCGAAAGACTGAGAGAGATGAAGGGTTGATTTTTATATTGTTGAAGTATAAGGGATAGTCCTTTGGGAGTTCATGATGGGTAGATAGATGGAGAAATTGGGTTTTGGAAGCATTAAAGGCAACAAAATGTTCTCTGCCCCAATTAGAAATGGTACGTTTGTCTTTTAGGGATTGCTTGCTGGGGCGTTCTGGAAAACTAATTGAATAGTGTATGGTGGAGTCGTCTGCATAACAGTTGAGAAGATAATTTATGAAAATCAAAAAGATAATTGGAGATAGGACAGTGCCCTGAGAAACACTGGAGTTGATAAGATGAGGAAGTGAGCGATGGCCCTCCACAACCGCAGCTATGGAATGGCCAGAAAGGAAATTAGAGACAAAGGCGCAGATGGAGGGATAGAAACCAAAGGCGGGTAGTTTGGAGATTAGAGATTTGTGCCAAACTCTATCGAAGACCTTCGATATGTCTAGAGCAAAAGAAAAGGTCTCACCGAAGTCCTGAAAGGAGGATGACCATGAGTTAGTAAGATATATGTTATACCAGGTTTTTGCTAGGGTTGTATTGACTTTATAGGTAGGTTCATACTCGACTGGAGAAGATAAGAACACACAAGAACACAAGCACGAAGGTAATAGAGTATAATATAACACAGAGTACAAACATAGATTATTCTTATTCACACAAATCATATAGGTAGAAGTGCAATGTTACATAAGACATGGATAGGTTATATATAGCAGCACGATCGAGGATCCTCTAGGTGTCTCAAGGGGAAGATATAGGCAGGTTCCCATGATATCTGAAGACGTGGCTGACTGGTATTCCCTACGACGTCCTGATCCGTGGGGGGTGGTCCTGTTGTGTGACTGTGACAGAAGGTAGGGGAAGACTTCCTTGTAGATCTTCTGAAGACTGTAGATGTTAGGGTCTTACATGAAAACGAGCCGTTTCACCAGTGTCTTACACTCTCGAATCATGAGATTAAAGTAAGAGCCGTTTCACCAGTGTCTTACGCTCTCTCTTGCAAACCAGACCTAGACTTCTATGGGAGTCTCTGGAGGAACTTATATGTTGGAGTTTTGGGATATTTATGAATACGAGCCGTTACACCAGTGTCTTACGCTCTCGTATCGTAAGGACTAAGTAGGAAGTTGTTTCACCAGTGTCTTACACCCTCCACTACTAAAGTCCTGAGTTAGAGGGAAGCCGTTTCACCAGTGTCTTACGCTCTTCCAACCAAGTCTTACTGAGGGACAAGGTTTACTACAACCAAAGCGCGTGGCCAGTGCTGCATACTCGGGTTATAGTTATTCCTATAGCAAGGCAAAGTGCTCGATGTTGGGTTGCACCAGTGTGGCCCAACAAGGATACGATAAATCCTTGCTATCTTTGAGAAAATGTGTCGAGTAGTTACACCAGTGTTTTACTCCCTCAAGGCACTTTTTCGGATATCATCACAAGTCTTCCAGATATCTAGTCTACCAGTGTGATCTAGAGTATCGTTCCAACTGTCTGATGATGGTTTTGGCTGGAGAGGTCTTACCAGTTTCGTCGTTCATTACGGTTGCAGATCTCGGTGTTAGAAGGGCGGTTGTGCTTAGAGGAAGGTCTCAATCAATCAAAATTAGTAGCGAAAGGGGGTTAGGGGGGAAGTGGGGATAGGACAAGAATTAGTTGGATGAAGTGAATTTTAGCAGGAGAAAAAGAGTCCAGGCTTAACTGGAGCTGCCTGATGGTTTTCAGAGTTTGGGGGATCGGCATTACTAAGAAGACGGCTGGACCCGACCAGGGAGGCACTGGGTCGAGAGCTGGGAGGCTGGAACTGTGGGCTATTGTACGGGTAGGGAATTTAAGGCCATATATTTATCCTCCCGGCCCGACTGGGAGTCCCGTACTAATAGCCCGCTGGTGATGAGGTGTTGGTGATAGGTGGTGGTGATTTTATTTCCTCGGGAGGTCCGGGAAGCCTTGCTTCAGAGCTTGCTCCACTGTTAGGCTGCATTCGACGTAGTTGTATTTGCCTTTTGTGTGAAAATAGCAATTGCAGCCTTCCTTCTTCCAGTTTTCCATGCAGTAACTCAGGAATCCGTGGTATTCAGGTGTGATGCAGTCCTTGTAAGCATAACTCATTGTCATATTGTAGTCCTTAGACAGGTGTGGTAGGCAGACTTCCATGAACAATTGGTGAGGGGTCTTGGGGGTGTCTGGTTTCTTCTCCTCTACCTGCCTCACTGGTTCGATTTCAATGAGGGGCATGGAGGCACCTTTTTCAGGTTTTGAAGGAGGTGAAGGAGGCTCTGCAGGGGGGTTGGTGTTGACTGCAGGGGTCTCCTCCATCGCCTCTTCTTCTTCTGCTGCAGGTGTCGGGAGTTGAGTTGGTTTCTTCAGCAGCTCCTCCAGTAGCTTCTACAGGATCAGCTCCTGGAGTTGCTTCAGGTTCAGGTTCAGGGGGACAGTTTTTCCTGTTTAGAGGCGCCGTGATGTTCAGGCACCTCTTTTGAGTGGGTCTCTGTTTGGAAGGACCCCTCTGGGCATTGTCCAACAACCCTCCCGTTATAAGAATACCTGGAAGGTTATGTCGATGGTGGTAGCACTTCTCAGAATTCGCGCCATGGTGGTGGTGCATCTCCGGGCAAGATGGGCACATGGTGGTTTGGGTTTTATGGAGGATTTCTTTTCCCTGATTGAACCTCTCTTATTTCCCTGGTGGTGTCAGTTGATAACCTCACTGTTATGTCCCTTCCTGGGGTCACGGGAAGTGGTGAGGTGATGCTGGCAACCCGGGCCTGACGTGGTGAGGAGGCTCTTATGTCCTTTTGCCTTGGCGGCGTGATGACAGTTGTTTTGGTCTTGGTGCTTCTATCTCCCATTGTGCTTTTATCCCCCATCTCATTATGAAAGACGATCACCAGTAGAGTGACCCTTAACCCGGAAACTACGGGGAGACTCTTATGAGTTTTACTGGGCGACTGCGGGGAGACTCTTAATTATGATCCTAGGCCTAAAAAAACATTTAAAACACCCCAGTAGCACTTGAATTTTTTTTTTTTTTTTTTTTGCCCCTCGGCCATGCCACATATCACTCCTCCACATCCTCTCCTTCCCCCCCCCCCCACATGAAAGTGTGTGTTCATGTGTCTGTTAAGGTAGAGACAGTGAGTGTGTGACTCAGTACCTCAGTACTACCTCAACCCTCGAGAGAGGAGGGTGTGACGGTGGCTGGCTCACACTTGATGAATGAAACTCTCTCTTTCAATTCGCAATTTTGACCATCGAAACACTTCTCCAACTTGTTTTATTGTTGTAACATGTTACTATCTTCATATTAAACGTAAAATAGGCGCATATGGATAAGTATTAATGATATTTATGGTAAAATAATGATTTTAGTGAGGAAACATTGTAAATACCTCCGCACAGGCGTGTGGTGTATACTACCCCCTATGCGCAGCCCAGAGGTTAAGGAAACCATACTGGCGATCTGAGAGTAGATTATGAGAAGAGAAATGCTTAAGAAATTTGGAAGTAAGAATAGTTTCAAAACCTTTAGAGATACAAGAGATGAGAGCATGCAATTGGACGATTGTTGGAGGGTTGAAAACGGTCACCCTTCTTTGGGACAGGTTGAATGAGAGCAAACTTCCAGCAAGAAGGGAAGACGTTAGAGGAAAGACAGAGACGAAAGAGTTTGCCTAGGCAGGGGGTCAGCATGGAAGCACAGTTTTTGAGTACAACAGGGGGAACACCATCCGGACTGTATGCCTTCTTTGTATTAAGCCCAGAGAGGGCAGAAAGTACATCTTTAGAAGAGATTAGAATATTTGGCATAAGTAGGGGAGAGGGGGTGGAGAGGGAGGAATAGCACCGGAATCATCCATGGTTGAGTTTCTAGCGAAAGTTTGAGCGAAGAGTTCAGCTTTGTCAAAGGAAGAAGTGATGGTTGTGCCGGTTGTTACGACCGGGCACTCGGGTACACTAGGGCTCTTACACAGGACTCGAGTATGGCTCGCTGCCACAACGGAAACACACGATCCCAACCCCAGAGTACTGCCAGCCGAACAAAAAACGCCACTACCCTCCAGAGTTCTATCTGCTATAACGGGGTATACAAGAACTCGGTACTAGCGTTTCACACAACAGACTAATAACAAGACGGGAGTTATCTAGTCTGGTCAACAATCAAACAAAGAAGAAAGTACTACAACACTAAAGAATAGTGTTGGCCGAAGCCGAAGTAATCCACCCTTGAACTAAGAACTTAAGAAGTCCTCCACCCTCTACTTCGGATCGGCACTATTACGTTACGTTAAACAATAGTCCTCGAGCATCAAGCAAGGAATCTTCTGATAAGTTAGATGCTTCTCGAATACTCATAAGAAGTAAGTATCGGATTTTGAACAGCAATTTAATGAATAACTCACTGGTAATTAAAGGCTTTAAATTGACATAAGAAGAATTATAAGAATAAGCAATAGGATATGGCAAACATTAAGAAGAAGTACTCCGACAATGCACTGGCAATAGCCTACTAAGATTGTGCTCGTGGGCCACTAATCTCTGAAGTAGCTAAGCGTGCCACACATGAAATCAATAGTGCTTAAACAATAATATACATAAGGAGAAGCTTCAATACTATGCTGTATCTGCTGGTCGAGCAAAGTCTAGCTGGGATATCTAAGGTTAAGAGACAATGGCTGAGCAAGCGGCTCGTAGCCTAGCGAGGTCCTTAAGACTGTGCGGCCAAATTACGGTAATTGACGGGATGCTCTCTTGAGAGATCCAGATCACTAGTATCTGGTTCTCTCCTGGCGATCCTCTCAAAGTCAAGCAAATGAGATAGCACAGTGTTGGGTGGCACAGGCAAAAGCCCTCACTCGCAACACAGTGCTAAACTCCCACGGTACACAATCAAAAAGACCCCCTAGGCTTCCCACGTCTCCGTTGCAATTGTGCTGGTTCAACCAACCTAGCACTCATAGGAAATCACAACTCGAGGAACCCTATCCCAGTCTAGCATTACCTAAACCAGCAGAAAACAGGAACATGAATAATAGTACACAGGGAAATACATATACGAGTGCAACAAACATCAATCAATCCTATTCTAGTTAACCCTTCCAAAAATAGGCTATCTAACAGGCACTTATCTCGTGAGAACTCAAGCGATAATACTTTGGCTGACTAAATCTGCACCAAAGGGGTCATTGGTTAAAAAGGGACGAGAAGAGAGGAAAATAGGCTGTTCAGAGAGTAGAGAAAGTTCACATCAGTCGGAAGAATATCGATAGTTGCAAGGGATATGAGAGGTCGCTTTGCCTGATGAGTTCTGATCTAAAAATGGCGAGACCTCCCTTTTTATACTCGGCCCCGTAGCGAGCATAACGGCAATCATGACGTCACATTCTCTCTCTCAATCTGGGATCGACAAAGGATTTCCCACGCTTGAGGAGGGAGGGAGGGGGGAATTAGGCCTACCCCTCGTGGCGCGCTCACTGGTCGGTGTTACATAACTCTCTCTCTCTTCGCATCATTATATATATATAAATCCCACACACAATACTTATATCTAATGATATAAAATAGAACTCGTTGACTTAGAAGAAAACAAAATACATAATGATAATACTTATAGTACAACGGTTCACATAAACTGAGTTAGGAAACTCTACACAGACTACAGCCAAAGTTCCTGCCCTGACGATCCTAGCGAGGGTGGGGCCTGACTGGGCGTTCTGTACAGCATGCTCATACTCGAC
This sequence comes from Lithodes maja, assembly GCA_037953745.1. Classification (NCBI taxonomy): domain Eukaryota; kingdom Metazoa; phylum Arthropoda; class Malacostraca; order Decapoda; family Lithodidae; genus Lithodes; species Lithodes maja. The sequence goes on from JBAKBP010017649.1 coordinate 18,036, forward strand.
ATGCGTCACACCTCCCCCAAGATTTTACTTGCTCAACCCTGAGCTAAAATCTGACATACAGAACCCCATCAAACCCCTCACACCCAGCGACCGCATGGCACTAAAACAACGCTGAGTTTATCACTAAAACACATCTTATAAAAAAAAAAATCACATTTCATAACTCCTCCCAACAATAGTAAAAGACATAATATCATTCTCCCAGAGCGAGCTTACAGCAGCTCAGCCGTTTGATAGTTCGTGGACTACTCAAACCTTATAGGCTATGACAAACTTATACAATTATCTTCATCAAAAAGAAAGAGTTTTTATATGATTTTTATATTTTAATATGTTTTTTCCCGGCTGCACTATAAGGGCAGCCTATTTTTCTTCTATACCAAACGCTCAACTCCTGCTTTACGACCCAATACGCTGGGCTACAACCGCGAGCCAACAAGCACCAAGCGCAAAATACTACTCAAACCAAAGCAGGAGGCTACCCGTGTGTCAATTTACCCAGGATCATATACCCCTGAACGACCACATGCAACCTCGTTGTCACAACCGGCAATATGGCTTATGTCCAGGTTATATACCAATAACCTTAGTGACCACCTGGTCAGCCTCATATTCCGATTGTGAAACGGGTCCAAGATCTTGAGAGGGTAATGATCTGGGTAAACTACACCGACCGGACCATAGGCTGGAACATAGATCTCGAAATGCCCCAGCGCATCATTGTCCTTTTCACTTTCATTCATCAAGCTCTGACACGTTGCTGGTGCATTCTTAAGTCCGTAGGGCATAACATTGCACTGGTAGGTACTCCCGTCCACAACAAAACCACATACCTCTTTAGCACGCTCGGACAAAGTTACAAGCAACGACCACTCACGACATTCCTTATCCCTCAGATCCTTCGTCCACACGTAATCCAGCTCTGCTTGCACCATAGGCTGTCGAGCAGGATTTATACGGCAGGGAATTAAACTGAGCCTTGCACTGTCTCCACGAACAACATGCCTTGTGCCCTCCCACAACCCAGCCGAGACCGCAGCTTCTAACCTGTAGTCTCCCTCCTTCTCCACCTTCGTCCCTAGAACAGCCAGGTCATGAGAGGGACAATCAGTACCACCCGTGCAGTCACTCCCACAGTTCATTATTGCTAAGGCTTCCCCGCCGATACCGTACATGCGCACCCCCGCATTCCTTGTGACGACATCTGCCTGCGCAGCATCACCGCTTTCAGCGACATGGCCAGATACAGTCGGTCTATGGTAGGGCTGTTGCATTAGACTAGAGCAGCATTGGGAGGCTATGCGACGACCGGGCACTGCGATACCACAGCCGACCTTACCAATCTGCTCAATGTCCTCCTTTTGACCACCACCCTTGGCAGCCATGGGTCGACCCTGACCTGGCAACCATGCCAAGGCCTCGTCGCCCACCTTAAACCACCGAAACAACGAGGCTAACGGTCTTTTAACATCCACGCGACCTGCCCGCGGAACATCTCGCACCGTCCGAGTTGTGAGACTCAGGGGCTCGGCACGACCAGTGGGGTATGAACCGAGCTGGTGCTGGAGTGCTGCACACTGCTGCTCAGGCAGGTGCTCTAGCGCTTCCACAGCCACCAGACTCGTGTCCCCCGCCCACTGCTTCGCCGAGACATGACAATCCCTACTCTCCTCCACCTGTGCCCTACTGCCCCCCTCTCCTTCTCCACCTTGGCCGCGGCAGACCAACGCAGGGACAGTAGGCTGCTCAGGTGGTTGCCTCACAAACTCCTCCAACAGGTTCACATGACATGCTTCCCCGTCCTCGTGTTTAATCTCGACAGCACCATTACCACACTTCTGAACTTCCGGATCCTCCAACTGCAGTTTACAAATATCTGAGGGAACCAACTTGTCTAGATGCTTCCGAAGCAACCCAAGTCCTTCCCCAATATCAAACTGAGCAATCCTTTTTTCTCTCCGTGTGCAACGTTGCTGCCTCGGAGTCTCTTCCGGCCCTACCTCCTCACTAGCTGTGACAGGTCCTGGGGCCTCTCCAGACTCTAACATAGGTGCCAATACTGAATCACCCAGGAGAGCCGCCGAGTCAAAACTCTTAAAACCAACTCCAGCTTTAGCCTCCTCCTGTTGATCGTTCCTCTGCTGGTCTGAAGACGGAGGACTAGGCTGTGACACTTTATCTGCCCGAGCTCGGGTGACAACACACGCCATGGGTTGTGTCTGGCACCGCTCGACCCACTCTTGTTCTCCCCCACTCACGTCGGCCGGCCTCTCGGCAACGACTAAGGGTAGAACCTCAGAAGCGGGCATTGCAAAGTCGTTGCCGAGAAGAAGGTCGACGCCCTCCACTGGCAGTTTCTCCACAATCCCAACATCCAATTCACGTGCCACACCATCCACCTCCAACTCCAACCGCACCAGCGGGTATGACCGAGTTGCATTAATACCCTGCACCACTACCACCCGAGCCGCATTTATAGGGTAGCCAGTCAAATTGTTCATCAGAGTCTGGGAAGCACCTGTATCACGCAAGACCTCTACTCCATGCTTGCACCCCGCCCACATCACGCAACCCCGTCCTCTATGGTCGCAAAAAACATCCTGAGCAGGGTTCGAGCCTCTCAGGTGTTTCTGCATTGGCTGTGCCTCAGCCTCTGACGAACTGCCCCGGGCAAACTCAGAAGACTTCGGAGACACACCAATGTTGCAGGCCAAAGACACAGCTGCTGTAGGTGGTTTGCTAGGACAGACTCTTGCAAAGTGCCCCTTTTCATGACAAAGATAACACTCCAACTCCCCTCTGGGCTTCCCTTGGTACTGGGAAGGGCCCGGCCCCTTCTTAAATGGGACGGTGTTAGTCTTGTGGTCAGTCTTGGTATCATAGCTCTTGTACTTGTTTGCATAATGTATATCACTAACTCGGGGGGGTGGGGTGTCACGCCCCTTGTTACCTGCCTCACTACGCTGGGCAGACCCGCACCCACGAATTAATGATAGCCGGAGGTCAGCCATCTCAGCTGCCTCCTGTAGAGTTTTAGGGTTCTTTTCTTTAATAGTTAAAGTCATATCTGCACCAGTACACTTATAAAACTGCTCGAGCAGAAACAGCTCAGTCAACTGTTCGGCCGTCTCAGCTTTCTCAGAACGTGTCCAGTTAGCAAGTGCATCTTTTAAGTCCCGGGCATGTTCAAGAAAGGTCGCCTCCCTAGTCTTCGTAACACCCCGAAACTTCAATCGATATGTTTCTGGTTGCAACTCGTATGCCCGTAGGACAGCTCTCTTCAATACTGGGTAGTCAATGCAAGACTCTAAAGGCAGTGCATCATAAGCCTTCAGACCCTTACCCGTAAGTCTTGAGGAGACCAGAGCTGCCCACTTCTCTTCAGGCCAATTATGCTCCCTACACTTCTTCTCAAAACGATTAAAAAATTCTGTGACTTCAGTTTCACTAAATGCCGGCACCAACTTGACTAAGTGGGACAAGGACTGTTCTCTTACTTGGCCCTCCCGGCCCATCCGAATCCCTGTCGACTCTGCACGAGTCTTATCTAAGTCTATCTGAGCACGATATTTCTCTGAGTCGTACCTAAGCTCAGCCTCGTGCCTCCTAGTCTCATTCTCCGCCTCAATCTCATGCCTCCTAGTCTCATTCTCCTGCCTCCTAGACTCATTCTCCTGCCTCCTAGACTCAGCCTCAATCTCCTGCTTCCTAGCCTCATTCTTCGCCTCAATCTCCTGCTTCCTAGCCTCATTCTCCATTTTAGCAAGCTCGAGTTTAAATATCATCTCAGGAGACAGGCCGGAAGAGGGAGCTGCCACTACTGAAGGAGGGGGGGCAAGAACTGGGGAACCACCATACGCACCGCCCGAGGGCACTCCAATCTTCCAATGCTCATCCCTCTGTGGGAGAGTGCTAACCTCCGGCAACTGAGTGGACGGCACTGTGGGAGTCGAGTGAGAGGGGATCTGGGGAGGAACCCCCCCAAACGCCCTCTCCTCCGAAACCCCATGTCGCCCACGCAACACCCAGGAAATCAGCTCCCCCTTGGACATCCCTCCTACATTGGATAGACCCAAAACCTTGGCTATCAGGTGCAAGCCATAAACATTCACCCCAGTCAGCCTCTCCTCCGTCACGTGGCACTGCTTACTCACAAAAAGTCTAGCATCCTCCTCACTAGTTACTAACGGCACCTCCTCACATAGCATCTCTCGCTCCTCGTCAGTACTAGGGCCCGACATACTGAAGTTCACCAAAAAATTCTCGAGACAAAAGTGTTAAACTCCCTTATGCAAGCACTAATTACTAAATTAACTGGAGTCTCTTAAATGCTCTCCTAATTGCCTTACAAAAAAAAATATTCTTCAATATGTACGCTAAAGTACCAACAAACAAATGTTGTACAACTCTGCAAAAAATTATACTGTTCACAAAATCCTAAGCAAGGTCGCCATTTGTTACGACCGGGCACTCGGGTACACTAGGGCTCTTACACAGGACTCGAGTATGGCTCGCTGCCACAACGGAAACACACGATCCCAACCCCAGAGTACTGCCAGCCGAACAAAAAACGCCACTACCCTCCAGAGTTCTATCTGCTATAACGGGGTATACAAGAACTCGGTACTAGCGTTTCACACAACAGACTAATAACAAGACGGGAGTTATCTAGTCTGGTCAACAATCAAACAAAGAAGAAAGTACTACAACACTAAAGAATAGTGTTGGCCGAAGCCGAAGTAATCCACCCTTGAACTAAGAACTTAAGAAGTCCTCCACCCTCTACTTCGGATCGGCACTATTACGTTACGTTAAACAATAGTCCTCGAGCATCAAGCAAGGAATCTTCTGATAAGTTAGATGCTTCTCGAATACTCATAAGAAGTAAGTATCGGATTTTGAACAGCAATTTAATGAATAACTCACTGGTAATTAAAGGCTTTAAATTGACATAAGAAGAATTATAAGAATAAGCAATAGGATATGGCAAACATTAAGAAGAAGTACTCCGACAATGCACTGGCAATAGCCTACTAAGATTGTGCTCGTGGGCCACTAATCTCTGAAGTAGCTAAGCGTGCCACACATGAAATCAATAGTGCTTAAACAATAATATACATAAGGAGAAGCTTCAATACTATGCTGTATCTGCTGGTCGAGCAAAGTCTAGCTGGGATATCTAAGGTTAAGAGACAATGGCTGAGCAAGCGGCTCGTAGCCTAGCGAGGTCCTTAAGACTGTGCGGCCAAATTACGGTAATTGACGGGATGCTCTCTTGAGAGATCCAGATCACTAGTATCTGGTTCTCTCCTGGCGATCCTCTCAAAGTCAAGCAAATGAGATAGCACAGTGTTGGGTGGCACAGGCAAAAGCCCTCACTCGCAACACAGTGCTAAACTCCCACGGTACACAATCAAAAAGACCCCCTAGGCTTCCCACGTCTCCGTTGCAATTGTGCTGGTTCAACCAACCTAGCACTCATAGGAAATCACAACTCGAGGAACCCTATCCCAGTCTAGCATTACCTAAACCAGCAGAAAACAGGAACATGAATAATAGTACACAGGGAAATACATATACGAGTGCAACAAACATCAATCAATCCTATTCTAGTTAACCCTTCCAAAAATAGGCTATCTAACAGGCACTTATCTCGTGAGAACTCAAGCGATAATACTTTGGCTGACTAAATCTGCACCAAAGGGGTCATTGGTTAAAAAGGGACGAGAAGAGAGGAAAATAGGCTGTTCAGAGAGTAGAGAAAGTTCACATCAGTCGGAAGAATATCGATAGTTGCAAGGGATATGAGAGGTCGCTTTGCCTGATGAGTTCTGATCTAAAAATGGCGAGACCTCCCTTTTTATACTCGGCCCCGTAGCGAGCATAACGGCAATCATGACGTCACATTCTCTCTCTCAATCTGGGATCGACAAAGGATTTCCCACGCTTGAGGAGGGAGGGAGGGGGGAATTAGGCCTACCCCTCGTGGCGCGCTCACTGGTCGGTGTTACATAACTCTCTCTCTCTTCGCATCATTATATATATATAAATCCCACACACAATACTTATATCTAATGATATAAAATAGAACTCGTTGACTTAGAAGAAAACAAAATACATAATGATAATACTTATAGTACAACGGTTCACATAAACTGAGTTAGGAAACTCTACACAGACTACAGCCAAAGTTCCTGCCCTGACGATCCTAGCGAGGGTGGGGCCTGACTGGGCGTTCTGTACAGCATGCTCATACTCGACATGTGTCACACGGTTAACAGTTGTGCTATCAGTGGAAAAGGGGAGGGAAAGACGAGGGAGAATTGTTGGAGAGGTTTTTGGCTAGATGCCAGAAAGCTTGGGAAGAGCTAGAGTTGGATAGTTGTTGTTGTTGTTGTTGTTCCCCAAGCTGCCTGGCCGAACAGCCCCAAGGCCCCGAGCAATTCCAAGGCCATAACCGAGCGCCCCCACAGAACCCTCCCTGCCGACCACAATAAAGCCTGGGTGACCGAAGCCACTCCATGGCGGGGAGCTCAGGAGGGTGCGGAAACGCCCGGGAAACCAAAGCCCCACCCAGGGCCCTGTGCCCCTCAGCAATTATGAAGAGAAAGTTGAGGGGCAAGGGAAAAATGTGATGCCTTGGCTTCCAATCTTGGTAGATTGGGAGGTCAATCCACGGAAAAGACGCCGTCACTTGAGATCTAGAAAATATATAAGTTAAAGGAACAGTCAGATAAAGCTATGGGTATGGCAGAGATCGCTCAGTTCTCACTCTGATAGACCAGCCCATCACCACATGACTAGAACCCAATCCTCTCAGCATCAGGTAGGAAAGGCCCTAGAAAGCCGCTTTTGGCGGGGGGATAGCTCCCCTATTTCAACCCCTTTCGGGGTCGGGCACCTGCCCAGAGTTGGATAGTTCAGTGCATTTATTATTTATGAAAGAGTGTTTGGCAAGTCGAAGCCCGAAGGACATATTTGGCTTGATTCCCGGCAGAAACATAGGAAGAAAGAGATTCTTGAGTTTTAAGGCATCGGTACCGTTTGAATGCTTCCTCCTTATTGCGGACAACAGTAGAACATGCATGAGTAAACCAAGATTTGTTTGCATTATTCTGAGAGAAATAAAATAGAATGTATGCCTCCATACCCGATAGAATTACCTCTGTTATGCGTTCAGCACTCTTCGAGGGTCCCCGGCCACGGAAGCAAAAATCAATCAATAGGAAATCAAAGAAATACTGCCGGAGAGCCTCCCAGTCTGCAGCATATGTGTGTGTGTGTGAATGTTTGTGTGGATGGTTGTGTGTGTATGTATGTATGTTTGTGTGTGTGTGGAAGTGCATTTGTGTGTGTGGGTGTGGATGTATGTACTGTAGGTGTGTGTGCGGATGTATGTTTGTGTGTGTGGATGTATGTTTATATGTGTGTGTGGATGTATGCTTGTATGTGTGTGGATGTATGTTTGTGTGTGTGTGGATGTATGTTTGTGTGTGTGTGGATGTATGTTTGTGAGAGAAAGAGAGAGTTACATAGATACACAGACATTGCGGTCCCTACGAGGCAGTCTGGACCAAATTCTAACATAAGATAGAAGGTAAGGACAAAAAACAGAAGGCTCTCTCCCCACCCACCATTCCATCCGACCTTGGGTTGGCATTGTTACGACCGGGCACACGGGTACACTAGGGCTCTTACACAGGACTCGAGTATGGCTCGCTGCCACAACGGAAACACACGATCCCAACCCCAGAGTACTGCCAGCCGAACAAAAAACGCCACTACCCTCCAGAGTTCTATCTGCTATAACGGGGTATACAAGAACTCGGTACTAGCGTTTCACACAACAGACTAATAACTAGACGGGAGTTATCTAGTCTGGTCAACAATCAAACAAAGAAGAAAGTACTACAACACTAAAGAATAGTGTTGGCCGAAGCCGAAGTAATCCACCCTTGAACTAAGAACTTAAGAAGTCCTCCACCCTCTACTTCGGATCGGCACTATTACGTTACGTTAAACAATAGTCCTCGAGCATCAAGCAAGGAATCTTCTGATAAGTTAGATGCTTCTCGAATACTCATAAGAAGTAAGTATCGGATTTTGAACAGCAATTTAATGAATAACTCACTGGTAATTAAAGGCTTTAAGTTGACATAAGAAGAATTATAAGAATAAGCAATAGGATATGGCAAACATTAAAAAGAAGTACTCCGACAATGCACTGGCAATAGCCTACTAAGATTGTGCTCGTGGGCCACTAATCTCTGAAGTAGCTAAGCGTGCCACACATGAAATCAATAGTGCATAAACAATAATATACATAAGGAGAAGCTTCAATACTATGCTGTATCTGCTGGTCGAGCAAAGTCTAGCTGGGATACATAAGGTTAAGAGACAATGGCTGAGCAAGCGGCTCGTAGCCTAGCGAGGTCCTTAAGACTGTGCGGCCAAATTACGTTAATTGACGGGATGCTCTCTTGAGAGATCCAGATCACTAGTATCTGGTTCTCTCCTGGCGATCCTCTCAAAGTCAAGCAAATGAGATAGCACAGTGTTGGGTGGCATAGGCAAAAGCCCTCACTCGCAACACAGTGCTAAACTCCCCCCGGTACACAGTCAGAAAGACCACCTAGGCGTTCCACGTCTCCGTTGCAATTGTACTGGTTCAACCGCAACCTAGTACTCATAGGAAATCACAACTCAGGAACCCTATCCCAGTCTAGCATTGCCTAAACCAGCAGAAAACAGGAACATGAATAATCGCACACAGGGAAATGCATATACGAGTGCAACAAACATCAATCAATCCTATTCTAGTTAACCCTTCCAAAAATAGGCTATCTAACAGGCACTTATCTCGTGAGAACTCAAGCGATAATACTTTGGCTGACTAAATCTGCACCAAAGGGGTCATTGGTTAAAAAGGGACGAGAAGAGAAGAAGATAGGCTGTTCAGAGAGTAGAGAAAGTTCACATCAGTCGGAAGAATATGGATAGTTGCAAGGGATATGAGAAGTCGCTCTGCCTGATGAGTTCTAAAGAATTGTGGCGAGGACCTCTCCTTTTTATACTCGGCCCTCTAGTGAGCATATCGCCAACTACTAAGGACCGCCCACTAGCAATCGTTACGTAATATTCTCTCTCAATCTGGGATCGACAAAGGATTTCCCACGCGCTGAGAGGGAGGAGGGAGGAGGGAGGGAGGCCTACACGCCTCGTGGCGCGCTCACTGGCCGTCGTTACATAACTCTCTCTCTCATCATTATAAATAAGTCCCACACACAACACTTATAACTAATGATATAAAATAGAACTCGTTGACTCAGATGAAAACAAAATACATATTTATAATACTTATAGTACAACGGCTCACACAAACTAAACTAGGAAACTCTACACAGACTACAGCCAAAGTTCCTGCCCTGACGATCCTAGCGAGAGTGGGGCCTGACTGGGCGTTCTGTACAGCATGCTCATACTCGACATGCGTCACACCTCCCCCAAGATTTTACTTGCTCAACCCTGAGCTAAAATCTGATATACAGAACCCCATCAAACCCCTCACACCCAGCGACCGCATGGCACTAAAACAACGCTGAGTTTATCACTAAAACACATCTTATAAAAAAAAAAATCACATTTCATAACTCCTCCCAACAATAGTAAAAGACATAATATCATGCTCCCAGAGCGAGCTTACAGCAGCTCAGCCGTTTGATAGTTCGTGGACTACTCAAACTCTATAGGCTATGACAAACTTATACAATTATCTATATTAAAAGAAAGAGTTTTTTTTATGATTTTTATATTTTAATATGTTTTTTCCGGCTGCACTATAAGGGCAGCCTATTTTTTCTTCTATACCAAACGCTCAACAATCCTGCTTTACGACCCAATACGCTGGGCTACAACCGCGAGCCAACAAGCACCAAGCGCAAAATACTATTCAAACTAAAGCAGGAGGCTACCCGTGTGTCAATTTACCCAGGATCATATACCCTTGAACGACCATCTGCAACCACGTTGTCACAACCGGCAATATGGCGTATGTCCAGGTTATATATCAATAACCTTAGTGACCACCTGGTCAGCCTCATATTCCGATTGTGAAACTGGTCCAAGATCTTGAGAGGGTGATGATCTGGGTAAACTACAACGACCGGACCATAGGCTGGAACATAGACCTCGAAATGCCCCAGCGCATCATCGTCCTTTTCACTTTCATTCATCAGGTTCTGAAACGTTGCTAGTGCATTCTTAAGTCCGTCAGGCATAACATTGCACTGGTAGGTACTCCCGTCCACAACAAAACCACATACCTCTTTAGCACGCTCGGACAAAGTTACAAGCAACGACCACTCACGACATTCCTTATCCCTCAGACCCTTCGTCCACACGTAATCCAGCTCTGCTTGCACCATAGGCTGTCGAGCAGGATTTATACGGTAGGGAATTAAACTGAGCCTTGCACTATCTCCAGCCTGCATGTCGGATTCTACCCCGTACATCAGGCCTGGAGAAGCAACAAACATGCGAAAGTACTGCCATAGCCTAGTAAATAACTGCCTTGCACTGTCTCCACGAACAACATGCCTAGTGCCTTCCCACAACCCAGCCGAGACCGCAGCTTCTAACCTGTAGTCTCCCTCCTTCTCCACCTTCGTCCCTAGAACAGCCAGGTCATGAGAGGGACAATCAGTACCACCCGTGCAGTCACTCCCACAGTTCATTATTGCTAAGGCTTCCCCGCCGATACCGTACATGCGCACCCCCGCATTCCTTGTGACGACATCTGCCTGCGCAGCATCACCGCTTTCAGCGACATGGCCAGATACAGTCGGTCTATGGTAGGGCTGTTGCATTAGACTAGAGCAGCATTGGGAGGCTATGCGACGACCGGGCACTGCGATACCACAGCCGACCTTACCAATCTGCTCAATGTCCTCCTTTTGACCACCACCCTTGGCAGCCATGGGTCGACCCTGACCTGGCAACCATGCCAAAGCCTCGTCGCCCACCTTAAACCACCGAAACAACGAGGCTAACGGTCTTTCAACAGTCACGTGACCTGCCCGTGGAACATCTTGCACCGCCCGAGTTGTGAGACTCAGGGGCTCGGCACAACCAGTGGGGTATGAACCGAGCTGGTGCTGGAGTGCTGCACACTGCTGCTCAGGCAGGTGCTCTAGCGCTTCCACAGCCACCAGACTCGTGTCCCCCGCCCACGGCTCCGCCGAGACATAACAATCCCTTCTCTTCTCCACCTGTGCCCTACTACCCCCCTCTCCTTCTCCACCTTGGCCGCGGCAGACCAACGCAGGGACAGCAGGATGCTCAGGTGGTTGCCTCACAAACTCCTCCAACAGGTTCACATGACATGCTTCCCCGTCCTCGTGTTTGATCTCGACAGCACCATTACCACACTTCTGAACTTCCGGATCCTCCAACTGCAGTTTACAAATATCTGAGGGAACCAACCTGTCTAGATGCTTCCGAAGCAACCCAAGTCCTTCCCCAATATCAAACTGAGCAACCCTTTTTTCTCTCCGTGTGCAACGTTGCTGCCCCGGAGTCTCTTCCGGCCCTACCTCCTCACTAGCTGTGACAGGTCCTGGGGCCTCTCCAGACTCTAACATAGGTGCCAATACTGAATCACCCAGGAGAGCCGCCGAGTCAAAACTCTTAAAACCAACTCCAGCTTTAGCCTCCTCCTGTTGATCGTTCCTCTGCTGGTCTGAAGACGGAGGACTAGGCTGTGACACTTTAGCTGCCCGAGCTCGGGTGACAGCACACGCCATGGGTTGTGTCTGGCACCGCTCGACCCACTCTTGTTCTCCCCCACTCACGTCGGCCGTCCTCTCGGCAATGACTAAGGGTAGAACCTCAGAAGCGGGCATTGCAAAGTCGTTGCCGAGAAGAAGGTCGACGCCCTCCACTGGCAGTTTCTCCACAATCCCGACATCCAATTCACGTGCCACACCATCCACCTCCAACTCCAACCGCACCAGCGGGTATGACCGAGTTGCATTAATACCCTGCACCACTACCACCCGAGCCGCATTTATAGGGTAGCCAGTCAAGTTATTCATCAGAGTCTGGGAAGCGCCTGTATCACGCAAGACCTCTACTCCATGCTTGCGCCCCGCCCACATCACGCAACCCCGTCCTCTATGGTCGCAAAAAACATCCTGAGCAGGGTTCGAGCCTCCCAGGTGCTTCTGCATTGGCTGTGCCTCAGCCTCTGACGAACTGCCCCGGGCAAACTCAGAAGACTTCGGAGACACACCAATGTTGCAGGCCAAAGACACAGCTGCTGTAGGTGGTTTGCTAGGACAGACTCTTGCAAAGTGCCCCTTTTCATGACAATGATAACACTCCAACTCCCCTCTGGGCTTCCCTTGGTACTGGGAAGGGCCCGGCCCCTTCTTAAATGGACGGTGCTAGTCTTGTGGTCAGTCTTGGTATCATAACTCTTGTACTTGTTTGCATAATGTATATCACTAACTCGGGGGGGTGGGGCGTCACGCCCCTTGTTACCTGCCTCACTACGCTGGGCAGACCCGCACCCACGAATTAGTGATAGCCGGAGGTCAGCCATCTCAGCTGCCTCCTGTAGAGTTTTAGGGTTCTTTTCTTTAATAGTTAAAGTCATATCTGCACCAGTACACTTATAAAACTGCTCGAGCAGAAACAGCTCAGTCAACTGTTCGGCCGTCTCAGCTTTCTCAGAACGTGTCCAGTTTGTAAGTGCATCTTTTAAGTCCCGGGCATGTTCAAGAAAGGTCGCCTCCCTAGTCTTCGTAACACCCCGAAACTTCAATCGATATGTTTCTGGTTGCAACTCGTATGCCCGTAGGACAGCTCTCTTCAATTCTGGGTAGTCAATGCAAGACTCTAAAGGCAGTGCATCATAAGCCTTCAGACCCTTACCCGTAAGTCTTGAGGAGACCAGAGCTGCCCACTTCTCTTCAGGCCAATTATGCTCCCTACACTTCTTCTCAAAACGATTAAAAAATTCTGTGACTTCAGTTTCACTAAATGCCGGCACCAACTTGACTAAGTGGGACAAGGACTGTTCTCTTACTTGGCCCTCACGGCCCATCCGAATCCCTGTCGACTCTGCACGAGTCTTATCTAAATCTATTTGAGCACAATATTTCTCTGAGTCGTACCTAAGCTCAGCCTCATGCCTCCTAGTCTCAGCCTCAATCTCATGCCTCCTAGTCTCATTCTCCTGCTTCCTAGCCTCAACCTCAATCTCATGCCTCTTAGTCTCATTCTCCTGCTTTCTAGACTCAGCCTCAATCTCATACTTCCTAGACTCAATTTTAGCAAGCTCAAGTCTAAATATCATATCTGGAGACAGGCAGGAAGAGGGAGCTGCCACTACTGAAGGAGGGGGGGCAAGAACTGGGGAACCACCATACGCACCGCCCGAGGGCACTCCAATCTTCCAATTCTCATCCCTCTGTGGGAGGGTGCTAACCTCCGGTAGTTGAGTGGACGGCACTGTGGGAGTCGAGTGAGAGGGGATCTGGGGAGGAACCCCCCCAAACGCCCTCTCCTCCGAAACCCCATGTCGCCCACGCAACACCCAGGAAATCAGCTCCCCCTTGGACATCCCTCCTACATTAGATAGACCCAAAACCTTGGCTATCAGGTGCAAGCCATAAACATTCACCCCAGTCAGCCTCTCCTCCGTCACATGGTACTGCTTACTCACAAAAAGTCTAGCATCCTCCTCACTAGTTACTAACGGCACCTCCTCAAATGGCATCTCTCGCTCCTCGTCAGTACTAGGGCACGACATACTGAAGTTCACAAAAATTTCTCGAGACAAAAGTGTTAAACTCCCTTATGTAAGCACTAATTACTAAATTAACTGGAGTCTCTTAAATGCTCTCCTAATTGCCTTACAAAAAAAAATATTCTTCAATATGTACGCTAAAGTACGAACAAACAAATGTTGTACAACTCTGCAAAAAATTATACTGTTCACAAAATCCTAAGCAAGGTCGCCATTTGTTACGACCGGGCACACGGGTACACTAGGGCTCTTACACAGGACTCGAGTATGGCTCGCTGCCACAACGGAAACACACGATCCCAACCCCAGAGTACTGCCAGCCGAACAAAAAACGCCACTACCCTCCAGAGTTCTATCTGCTATAACGGGGTATACAAGAACTCGGTACTAGCGTTTCACACAACAGACTAATAACTAGACGGGAGTTATCTAGTCTGGTCAACAATCAAACAAAGAAGAAAGTACTACAACACTAAAGAATAGTGTTGGCCGAAGCCGAAGTAATCCACCCTTGAACTAAGAACTTAAGAAGTCCTCCACCCTCTACTTCGGATCGGCACTATTACGTTACGTTAAACAATAGTCCTCGAGCATCAAGCAAGGAATCTTCTGATAAGTTAGATGCTTCTCGAATACTCATAAGAAGTAAGTATCGGATTTTGAACAGCAATTTAATGAATAACTCACTGGTAATTAAAGGCTTTAAGTTGACATAAGAAGAATTATAAGAATAAGCAATAGGATATGGCAAACATTAAAAAGAAGTACTCCGACAATGCACTGGCAATAGCCTACTAAGATTGTGCTCGTGGGCCACTAATCTCTGAAGTAGCTAAGCGTGCCACACATGAAATCAATAGTGCATAAACAATAATATACATAAGGAGAAGCTTCAATACTATGCTGTATCTGCTGGTCGAGCAAAGTCTAGCTGGGATACATAAGGTTAAGAGACAATGGCTGAGCAAGCGGCTCGTAGCCTAGCGAGGTCCTTAAGACTGTGCGGCCAAATTACGTTAATTGACGGGATGCTCTCTTGAGAGATCCAGATCACTAGTATCTGGTTCTCTCCTGGCGATCCTCTCAAAGTCAAGCAAATGAGATAGCACAGTGTTGGGTGGCATAGGCAAAAGCCCTCACTCGCAACACAGTGCTAAACTCCCCCGGTACACAGTCAGAAAGACCACCTAGGCGTTCCACGTCTCCGTTGCAATTGTACTGGTTCAACCGCAACCTAGTACTCATAGGAAATCACAACTCAGGAACCCTATCCCAGTCTAGCATTGCCTAAACCAGCAGAAAACAGGAACATGAATAATCGCACACAGGGAAATGCATATACGAGTGCAACAAACATCAATCAATCCTATTCTAGTTAACCCTTCCAAAAATAGGCTATCTAACAGGCACTTATCTCGTGAGAACTCAAGCGATAATACTTTGGCTGACTAAATCTGCACCAAAGGGGTCATTGGTTAAAAAGGGACGAGAAGAGAAGAAGATAGGCTGTTCAGAGAGTAGAGAAAGTTCACATCAGTCGGAAGAATATGGATAGTTGCAAGGGATATGAGAAGTCGCTCTGCCTGATGAGTTCTAAAGAATTGTGGCGAGGACCTCTCCTTTTTATACTCGGCCCTCTAGTGAGCATATCGCCAACTACTAAGGACCGCCCACTAGCAATCGTTACGTAATATTCTCTCTCAATCTGGGATCGACAAAGGATTTCCCACGCGCTGAGAGGGAGGAGGGAGGAGGGAGGGAGGCCTACACGCCTCGTGGCGCGCTCACTGGCCGTCGTTACATAACTCTCTCTCTCATCATTATAAATAAGTCCCACACACAACACTTATAACTAATGATATAAAATAGAACTCGTTGACTCAGATGAAAACAAAATACATATTTATAATACTTATAGTACAACGGCTCACACAAACTAAGCTAGGAAACTCTACACAGACTACAGCCAAAGTTCCTGCCCTGACGATCCTAGCGAGAGTGGGGCCTGACTGGGCGTTCTGTACAGCATGCTCATACTCGACATGCGTCACAGCATGACATTTAGTTGGGGAAGCAAGGCCCCCAGCAGAATGAGAACAATTCTACTGGGAAAGTCATAGTAAAGAACGAAGTTGGGAAATAGTGTATACTACTGATACTTAGCCTGACTTTTATTTATTCAATTATTTATTTATTCATGTATTTATCTATTATTACTATTTTTGTTATCTATAATACTCCTATATTACTCACTAGCGTAAATCGTCGACTGGCTGAACTCTGCGGGGAGGAAAACGTTGGATTCATCAATACTTGGGATGCCTTCTACCGTGAAGATCATCTGTTTGCAGCGGATGGAGCTCATCTGAACAAGGTGGGAGCAGCAAGATTTGGCCGCCTGCTTCACGACGCAGTAAAGGATTTTCGAAAAAGAAGCAGAGCCAACCAAGCACCACCAGGAACAAGGATCGAGGCCCAAGGACTACCAGGGACGACGAGCGAGGACCGAGGACCACCAGAGACGATGATCAAGGACCGAGGACCACCAGGGACGATGATCGAGGACAGCGAGGACCGAGGACAAACAGGGACGAGGATCGAGGACAGCGAGGACCGAGGACAGACAGATACATAAATGTAGATCCGACCAAAACCAAGAATTTTATTAAAGAGCATTCCGTGAATTCTAAATCCACAGCAATAAAGGTTTTCTATGCAAACGCTCGTAGCATTAGCATGCACAATACATTTTCAGATTTAGAGGAACTAGTGTTTTCAGAAAATTACGATGGTATTGGCATAACAGAATCTTGGGTCAATACGGAAGACAGATACTTTTTAGCAGAGTATTCACTTCTCGGTTATTTACTGTTTGAGAAAAGCCGAATAAATAAAAATGGAGGTGGCGTTTTACTTTATATCAAAGAAAGTCTTAACCCGACCCTCTGTAGGAATAGGTTTTTACACTATACCCGAAAGAGGATTTATGGAGCTCCGATCTTACTCTCAACCATCTGAACAATTTTACCAACACACCTAAACTTCGTTAGATGTGGGAATAGCCTCCCGAAAATATCAAGCCCTGGCGGGGGCTTGAACTCGGGACCCTTGGGTTGTGAGGCAAACACTTTACCAGTTAGACCATTAGAGATATCCCACTTGGCCTGGTCGGCTCAAGGTATTTCCGCATCTGGGGTTTAGGCTTACCTATTTTCACTGACTTTACACCTCGTGTAAAAACCTCAAATTGTGAACGTCGACACATCCTTTGTGCTAATAGAGAATAATAAAGGTACAAAAATAATACTTGCATTAATATACAAACCTCCAGCTCAATCAGTGCAAACTGATCAAGATATTTATGAGCAAATTGCAGACGGAAGTAACTCACAAGATACCGTATTTTTTGGCGACTTAAATTTACCTGTGACCAAGTGGGGAGATAGTATTACTTCACACTCTGGACAAGACCTGTATGCAAACTTGCAAGAGAGTTCGCTATATCAATTTGTTAGATCTCCAACCCGTGGAAATAACATCCTTGACCTTGTACTTTCAACAAAAGAAGAATTGATAGAGAATTTGAATGTCGGTGATGAATTTAGTAACAGCGACCATCGTACGATAACTTTCAGTTTAAAGTTTACTAGTAACGAACCAAATAGCAGCATCGAGAAAGTCCCTAATTTCAAGAAAGCAAACTTTCGTAAACTTCAAACAATGTTTAAAGAAACTGACTGGAGCTTTCTAATTAACAATAACAACATAAATACATCTTACCTAAAAGTAGTGCAAGACTGCATACCATCGAAAATACGGCGTACAGGCCATAATGATAAGCCCAAATGGTGGAATAAAGATATTTCACACTGTTTGCTTGCTAAAAAGTTTGCTAATGATAGATTAAAATCCTCGCAAAATGATGAAGAACGGGTGAAATTTGTAGAACTACGACGCAAAGCCAAACAGTTAATTAAACAAAGTAAAAAGACCCTGGAGTTACATGTTGCGAATCAAAGTAAAACAAACCCGAAAGAATTCTATAGTTATATCAGAAAGAAAAAGGTAGTTACTTCAACTGTTGGACCGTTAGTCGATGAAAATGGAGAATACACCAAAGACGAAGTACAAATGATTAATGCCCTCAATACCTTCTTCGCATCAGTTTTTACAACAGAAGACCTCAGTGATATCCCTACAGCATCACCGATTCAAATTGATAATTCTGATGTTCTATGCTCTATTACTATTACAGAGAGAGAAGTATTGAAATGTTTAGATAAACTCAAGGTAAATAAATCGCCCGGACCTGATACAATCTCACCTAGAGTTCTAAAGGAAGCTAAGGATGAGCTCTCCAAACCACTGACATTGCTATTCAATACATCCTTGCTGTCTGGAACTATGCCTGATCAGTGGAAGCTTGCGAACGTAACACCGATATTAAAAAAAGGCAGCAAAATCCCTATCCAGTAACTATCGTCCAATTAGCTTGACCTCAATTGTATGTAAAATGCTAGAAACACTCTAAGAGATAGACTCGTAAATCACTTAGAGGAAAATAACATACTTAAACATACTCAACACGGCTTTCGTAACAAATGTTCCTGCTTAACAAACCTCTTAGACTTCTTCCACAATATCCTCAACCTCTATGATGAGAGTAAAGCTGTAGATATTATATACCTTGATTTTCAAAATGCCTTTGACAAAGTTCCCCACAAACGTTTACTGCTAAAACTAAAAGCGTATGGAATACAAGATGGTGTGTTGAAATGGATAGAAAATTGGCTCAGTGACAGAAAGCAAAGAGTTGTCATAAACGGTAAGGCATCTAAATGGACCAATGTAAGTAACGGGGTACCCCAGGGATTGGTACTGGGACCAATTCTCTTTCTAATTTACCTCAACGACATAGATGAGGGTCTCACCTGTACAATCTCAAAGTTTGCTGACGATACAAAAATTGCAAGTAGCGTACTGTCAAAAGAACAAGTTGACAATAATATGCAACACAATCTAGATAAGTTGTCATGTTGGGCCCAAACTTGGTAAATAAGTTTCAATGCGGATAAATGTAAAGTACTACATATCGGATACCGAAATGAGAAAGCAAACTATTTGATGAATGGCACTCAGTTTAAGAGTGTAGACAGAGAAACCGATCTGGGAGTAACAATATCAAGTAACCTAAAACCGAGTCAACAATGTTCAGAAGTTGTTAAGAAGGCAAACAAAATAATTGGCTTTATAGGCCGGTCATTTGAGAATAAATCCAAAGAAGTTATCCTAACTCTTTACAATTCCTTAGTCCGCCCTCTGCTGGAATACTGCGTTCAATTCTGGTGCCCTTATTACCAAAAAGATATAGACAAGCTACAACGAGTTCAACGTAGAGTTACCAAAATGATACCTAGCCTAAAGAACAAACCATAGGAGGAGCGTCTTAAGGAATTAAATATATTTCCTTTAACCCAGCGCAGATAAAGAGGCGACTTAATTCAAGTGTTCAAAATCATCAAAGGCATCGTCAATATGAACTGTAGTAAGTACTTCACTATCGACCAATCTAATTACACATGGGGAAACGGTTGCAAAATTATTGGTAATATTTTTAACTCCCACGAATTATTATGTTCCTTCCAACAACCAACCATACTCCTAAAATCGATTAATTAAATTTACAAACCTAAGAATTTCTTCTTCAATCGAGTTGTCAACTTGTGGAATGGGCTTCCCCGAAACGTTATAGACTGCAGCACCGTTGATTCATTTAAACTTCGCCTAGACAAATATCTTGCCTCAAACCCGCGACTGACTGCGTTTGAAAATGAAAATTTTATTTTATTCCCCCCTCAGATTCAGCAAGGATTATTGCGTATATAATATTACTAAGACGTTACTCTCTTTTCCCCAGATATATGAAAGATCACTTATGTGACGCCCCCAGTGCGTTGCAACGCAACCTGATTGTACTCCTTGGTACTCGACTGTACCGCCCGTGATCTGGCTACCGTCAGCCGCTATGTATATTGAGTGTGACAACTTATAACTATGTTCTTTGTATCTCTGCAAAGGTCTCGTCATGTGCTAACCAGTGGTGGGTTTTGTTTTAAGCCATGTCGAGACCTTCCATTTAATATGTAGTATCAATAGAGAAGTTGATAGATAAGATAATGGGAGTTCAGAGAGAGAGAGTGAGTTGGGCTTCAGAGCAGGGGGGTAGCACGCGCCACGCTGCCGGCCGGGTGGTTGCCAGACGTATGGACTGGTTGGCAGCCTTGCGCTTATAGCTAGGCGCGACAGGGTTGGTAGTCCATTGCTGCCTGCCTACGCTGCCTGGGCTGCCCATGTTGTCGTACAGCACATTGCCTGGAGGCTCGCTGCGTGTTCCATGACCAGGTTGCCTAGAACCTTTGAGATTCTAACATCCCTTGCCCTCTCTCCCAACTTCTCACGGTTGCACTCTTTCTCTCTGACGACATTACTCTCATTTCATTCTTCTCTCTATTTAAATGCATAACCTTCCCTTGAGGTCCTAAAGGAGTTTCAGCACTCACCTCTCGTATTACTCTTAGGACAAGCATATATTTACATGTATTAGATTTAAGGGGTTAATGTGAACAGCGATCTTCTTGATGAGGATAGTTGGTGAACGTTCTACATGTTCACGAGTTATATGCCCCGCTCATCATCCCATTTGTGACTAGACTGGTGCCATGTGTAAGAGCCCGACCATGCCCAGGAGTTGTCTGTAGAGGGACGAGGACTTAGCCTTGATTTGCATACCGAGCCAGGAGCGAGTGTAGCACCCGAGACTACAGCTCGCTCGTAGTGCCGGTATAGTAGAGTAACGTAATTTATCTGTCCTTGTGTTCTCTACAGTCTTTTCCTGGGTTCTCGCTTTCGGTGCTGGGACTCGTTGTTCCTGTGACTTGGCCTGCTAGCTAGAACACATGGGGATGATGAGTGGGGTATATCTTTATTTTACTATGCATTGCAGCTCTCTAAGTATATGTATGTAACACTTTACAATACACATCACTCACACACAAGACAACACTATTAATACTTTCATGTATCAATGAACTGCACTGTCGTTTTGCTGCTGTGTCCGGAGTTCTGTTGCGTAGGGCGCATACGGACTCTGAGGGGAGACAGAGTGAGAGAAGCGAAGTAGCCTATGCGGTAGTAGGCTACCGGCGCAGTACTGTTGCCTGCAACCTTTTAGTTATTCCAAGTATAGATTCATTATTATAATAAGTGACTACTATTTATGTTCCTCCCATGTGTATTATTAGTTATCTACTGGATCATGAACATCTTGTATGCTACATGCTAGTGCATGTTAGTAGGGGACAGTTATTCTAGTGCACGCGCTTTCAAGTAGGCGTGTACATTTGTCATTTAGCATTTCACTGTCATACCTTTAGCCTGCTTCTATTCTACATTATTAGAGGCTTAATATTAACGTAGTTTCTTGAGTATTGCATTTCTTTAGTAATAACGTAACCTATAAATGTCTGAGGGAGTTTAGCCTCATAGCCTACCCCTGTTGTACACTTTCGCCGAGTTAAGGTACCTCGTTACCGTAGACGATAACTCTGTAGGGCGTTGGTGCTTTTGTTGTCTGGAGCATATAGTATTTGGGACTGGAATCGAGCGTGTCGTTGTCACTTAAGCCATTTCTGTCCTACGATCAAGAATCCCGAATATGTATTGCCGATCCAGCCGTAACACTTATAACTGTGTTATGTTACTAACCCATCTGTCCCCTACTAACTTCCTAATCCTGCCACATACAATAGTTCCAGGGCAGTAGTTACCTTCCCAATTTTCCCTTACCCACTCCAAACCACTGTCCGGACACTTGATCCTAAATGTTTTGGAGGATAAGCAGCCTAGAGGGGTCACTATATCTGTTGTTGCTTGATTTCCTTTGTACTCCTTTGTATTCCAACCTTCTCGAAATGGATGTCTAGCCTCCTTTTGAATGTGTCAATTGTATTACATTGTACAACTTTCTGTGGCAATTAGTTCCACAAATTTGATCACACTCTAGGTGAAGAAGGGCTTTGTGACATCGAGATTCGCTCTGATGGGTTTTAATTTCATTCCATTTCCCCGAGTTGATGAACTATTATCGATAATGAACAGTGAATCTACATTGATTTTGTCAAAGCCCTATAATATCTTGAAACATTAAATTAATTTACCTCACAATCTTCTTTTCATATAAGATTTTTTGTTTTGTTAAGTCTCATCGGTGCACTGACTCGAGTTTCTCATGTCCTTGTTCATACATGGAAATCAAAATTTCACGCCATATTCAAGATGAGACCTATAAAATATTGGTACTATAATGTAAAAATGATTTTAATAAATCTCAATGCTCTATTGGCCTTGTTCGCAGCTGCTGCACATTGATCCGAGGTATTTAAGCTTCAAATACTAGAACTCCAAAATCTTTGTGTATTTTTGGTTGGTCTTTCATATTGTTTTCATATTTTCAATTTGTATTATTTATTTGTAAAACCTGATATTGCCATTGTCTTCAGTTCATACTGAATTTCCTATCTTTCTGTCATCGGCGAACTTTGAGATAGTGTTATTTAGACCAGCATCAATGTTACATAGATAAACAAAACTGGCCCCAGGACCGATCCCTGAGGCACTTCACTATAAACAGGCTCCCACTCTGATTCTACTCCATTTATCACAACTCTCTGTCTTCTGTTTTTGCTATTTATCCATGCATGAATTTTTCCTTTAATTCCTAACATTTCCAATTTATTCAACAAGTTTTCCATGTGGTGCCTTATCGAAAGCCTTTTGGAAATATAAGTAGATACTATCTAATGATTTAGTAGAGTCATTATACA
The DNA here is from genome assembly GCA_037953745.1 of Lithodes maja. Lineage (NCBI taxonomy): Eukaryota > Metazoa > Arthropoda > Malacostraca > Decapoda > Lithodidae > Lithodes > Lithodes maja. Next base: position 40,728 of record JBAKBP010017649.1, read on the forward strand.
TAAACAGTCTATTATAGAATTCAATCAAATATGTTAGGCAAGACTTACTGGATCTAATGCCATGTTGGCAATCTCTGATCAACTTGAATATAAACACCATGTGAGGAGGAGCACTTTATTGACAACGTTTTGCATATAGCTTCATCAGGCCAATGAAGCTAAATCTAAATTTTTGTTCCTGAATTATTCCAATTATTGATGTTAAGGGGCAGGAGGCTAGGAATCCTCCTCCCCTTGAAAATTCTCCTACTCAACGAGACAGAAAAAAGGGCGAGGGAACGCGAAAGTGGTCCCGGACCCTAAGAATTGGAACTTTAAAAGTTTCTGTTCGGGCTCTGTCTCGAGTCGACCACCCCCAGCAATGGGGTATGTGCCTGAGTATATACAGTATATACATACATACATACATACATACATACATACATTGACGTTAAGCTAATTGGTATATAATTATTTGCTTGGGCCTTGTTGCCTTATTTTAAATATTGGTGTAACATTTGCAGTTTTCCAACCACTAGCTACGGTTTCCTGTTGTAGTGGCAAGTTAAATACGCAAGGTAACCCCTTCTGTACCGGCGACGTCTTTTCAATTGTATTCTAGCTATATTTAGATGATTTTGTGCAGTTTTAAAAAGGATTTGTGGTAGTAAAATGGATTAAGCGAGATAGTTCGAATCCTGTTAACCCATACAGTACCGGTGACGTCCTTTCCATCAAATTTCAGACACTATTGGACGATTTTATGAAGCTTAGGAAGAATATAGTGTAGCTAAAAGGATTAGCCTATTTGAGATAATCTATAGCCTTTTAATGTGTATACATCCTTCCTAAACTGAATAAAGTCGTCTAATAGTTGCCAGAATATAATGAGGAGGCGGCCACAGGTACAGAACGGGTTAATTGCTGGAGGACCTTTTTAAACTGAATACAATCGTCTAATAGTAGCCAGAATAAAATATAAAAGACGTCGCCGGTACAGAAAGGGGTTAAAGACGGAGCTATTTATTATTTCACGAGAGAGAGAGAGAGAGAGAGAGAGAGAGAGAGAGAGAGAGAGAGAGAGAGAGAGAGAGAGAGAGAGACAGAGAGTATTATGATGAAGGAGTACAAGAGTTACATAAAGTTACGCAGATACACAGACTGCGCTGACCTTACGGCCCCTAATAGGCAGTCCGGATTTAATTCTTCTAAAATCTGCTACTAAGTGGAAGGTAAGGATAGCAAAGCAGAAGGCTGTCTCTCCACCCACCAGAGAATGAGAGAGAGGGAGAGAGAATGATAAAGATTGTGTTTATGCAAGAGACCTTTTCTAAGTTGAAGTAAATGGTGTTATGTTATTAAAAATACACGGACAATGCCGCCATAATTTTGCATGGTATGTGTTATGCCCTGTTTTTCTACAGGATTAACTTGGGTAATGTGAGTTCTAACTGACTGGGTATAGAAGGTTGCATGCACAAAACAAGGTATGAGGGATAGAGAACACAAAATAAGCACACGGTAACAAGACACACGATCACTTTTATTGATGTACACACTTCTATAGTTTTCTTGATGATTAATATGAAGCATAAGAAGATATGAATACTAGTACAAGACAAATGATAGGATTGAACAACACTAGCATTAAGTGGATCTGGATGGAGCCTAGTCTCCCACTTCCAACGTTCAGGTATTAATCTTCTGATCACTGGCTTTATTCACAAGTTTATATACTGGAGACCATAAATGTTACTTATAGATTCATATTCACTGTTAGATTTATCACTGGTAGCTCTGGTGCACAAGTAGTAGTTCACAGACTAGATTAGACACGCGTATTTTAGAGCACGGGAATTCTAGTAACCTCAGGGGGGTACTGATCTAAGTTTTATATTCTTGTATCAGAAACACATAGAACGCAAATCAGTGGGCGAACATCAGATATCACTAGGGTTTCGCTGCTATGTAATAATATCTGGATATATGGGTAATTACGAGAGTTAATATCGCCTGTTAATTAATAAACACTGATACGCTTAGCACTTCCTAATGGAATGGTTATATATGAATTATACTGGGGCAAAGATATAGCCACTTCATAGAAATATTAATAAGTGAGTCTCTAAATAGCACTGTAACACTGTAGCACTGATAGAGTGAATCTTGGGTAGTATTTGATTGGTCTGGTCCTGGTTATCTTGCGTCCGTGATGTTGGGGGTTAACGACTGGTTCCGCAGCCGTCCAGATGGTCCATATGTAGAAAGTTCTCAAGACGGATCTCTTAGCGATCGTTGCTGGTTACACTCTTATAATTATACCCTCTGGTTTCTAGACCTGAATCACAGATATTAGGATCTTCCTGTCAATCTGGATCGGAATTAACGCCAAGCGCATCTCACGTCGATCGCTCAGCTTCCTGGTCTGTATGAAGGTTATAAGGTGTACGTAGACTTCTTTTACGTGGACAGATCCTTCTATCTAAATCTGCCACGGAGTCTGCCGGCTCTGGAACTCAATTCTCAGGAACAAACAATGATAGAGCTAGAGGTCAACACAAGGGACCAGCCACTGTTTGGTGTCTATCTTTCAACTGATTTTACTGGGGGCTGGAGCTCGGTTTATAGGTTCGGTTTTGGACCCTGTAGGCAATAGGGATCTCGAGTTTTGATGGACTTATTTGAGCTCTCAATTGATACGGGAACTACGTAAGGTGGTGATTACTGTTGTGGCACATGGCTGTATGGAGCCTTCATAATGTGATAGAACTGAGCCTTAGTAAGAGGTACTATTTTGGCTATACTGGAAGTATTTAGGGGAGAGAGACTGGATCTACTTTGCGAGGAGGTTTGGGATATCTTTGATAGGAGCGTCTCTCTTAGATTGCTCAGTCTTCATTCTATGGTATAGCTGAGGTGCTAATTTGGTTATCGGAGTATGCAAGAAAGGTTAATGGGTTATTGTGGGTTAATAGAGGTTAGTAAGGGTGTTAGTCATACATGGTTAGTTCATTGATAGGAAGAATTCCTGTGCTACCTGGCAATGACCCGGAAGTTAAAACAGGGGTCAGGTGTACCTCCGCAGGGGTAGGGGTCTCCCTCCTCGGGTGGGTGAAAGGGGTAGGCGCGCGTCCTCTCTCTGTGATGGTCGTCTGGGCGGCTGTGGCTGGGGGCTTGCCATATTACAAGTGTTTGTAATAACCCTCTGTTCATGAGACAGATGTGGGTGTTCGTAATACCAAAACCGAAGGTGCCTTGATCAGCTGGTTTAATTGGTTGGGTTGTTAATTGCATGGTTTGTTGGATGTGGTGGAGACTGGGTTGCTAACTCTGCCACATTTATCTGGAAGTATGGCAATAGAGGTTAGTCACTGGCGAGGCGGCTAGCCTCGCACTGACGATCATTTGGTACAGGGTTGTGAATGGGTTGTGAGGGAATAGATGGCATGCAAAGGGTTAGTAAAGTTCTAATGGTGTTCCTTCCTACTGGGGTTGGATAGGAGTATATATACAAAAGGTTTGAGAATGTTAGTAATGGAAAAGTTAAGGATATTCATGGGGTATGGTGGAGAGGCTAGGTCAGGAGGGAGTCGAGGAGCGTGGGGGGTTAACGAGAGGGAGAGGGTTAAGGGGGGCTATGTGGAAGTTTGACCCTAAGGTCTCTGGGCGTAGGGGTGGCATTAGGCTACAGTTGGTATCTTAGACTTGGGGTTAACGACAGGGAAGGTAGGTTAATCAAACGCTACCGGAGGATGAGCAATAGGTGGTGGTATATGAGTCTGGAAATTATAGAATCATATGGACTGTGGGAAGATGAGGTTAGCTGTAGGTGTGTGCTTGACTGTGGATAAAAGTAGAGAAAAACATAGTGTATTATTACTCGTCAATACGATGGGTTATGGACACTATTAGTTGACACGATTTCTTGCTGATCTAGTTGTCCCTGGGAACTGGGTTTTCTATGAAATATATACCAAAGAAAGCGGCAGTTCGTAGGGGTAGCTTCGTTATTGTTTCGTGGTAGATATGCGTCGAAACAATGGTAAAAGAGGGTTATCTATACAATCTCTGGTTGGGGTAAGAATTAGAGTTACTGCATGGTTGCTAACATCTTCAGTCATTATCTCTGTCTAGGTCTTACAGGAATAATGGTTATATATACAATGGTGTACCCGTGGGTATAATCGTGTACTTAATCTAGGGGGGGGGGGGGCAGGGGTTCTTACATAAGATTCCCTGGTTTGATGAACATGGAGTAGAATTGGGCAATACAGGAACAATGGAATTTCCTATACCATCTCGTCTGTGCAGGAATAGATTGTTCGCGGCATCTTCAGTCGTGAGATCTGGCAAGATAGGGCAGGCGTAATGGTTGCACGAGGGTGTACCCGTGGGTATTATAGTTTCTTATCAATTATGACATGGGGGTTAACATATTACTTCTCGGATGGAAGAACATACATAGATTTATGGGGCGGTTTGTCTTCAGAAACTTAGTCTGGCAAGACAAGGTATTTTAGGGTATGTTGATATTGATATCTTAACTTAGGGACAGGGCATGGGTGTATTAAATTAAGGTGTATTCATGTTCATCATCATGTAGGTAGAGTCTGGCGGGCAAGAGGTGTAGGACACGAGGGGTAGTGGATACGCGAGGTGGGGGAAGGGTCAGTGGTTAGAAGCGATAGGCAGGTGTGGTTTGGAGCTGCTTAGCCCTGCGGGCTTCGGCCTGTCTGAACTGGTTGGCTTGGTGCCTTCTCTCCTTCTTTCTTCTCTCACGCTGATCTATGGGGCGTCTGCTCTCACCTGGTCCTTTCGTTCTGTGGGCCTTTCCTTCGGGTGCTTCTGTTCCCGTTTCTTTGTTGTTCTCGCTCGTGGCTTCCGTGGTGGGCTTCTCGTTCTGGGGCATTTTACTTCCCTCTCCTTCGTTGTAGGCTCGTCCTCGAGCCTCAAGGGTGAAGTAAAGAGAAGTATAGTCATGGTGGGTCATTTGGAGGGTGTGTAGAAGGTCCCACCAGGCAAGAGAGCGAGGGTCAGGTTTCTTGTGCAGGTCTATGTAGACCTGTAGGAATGTGTCTTCGGTGTTGTGGAGGGCGGCTGCCCGGGCTTGATGTGGCTGTTGTAGACGGGCTAAGCGTCCTGTGGACGTTTTTAATTTAATACGTCTTATGAACGGTGTGCATTCGTCCTCAGTGGGGGTAGGGACGGGAGCGACGAATGGTGTGGATGTGTTCATGGTGGAGGTCAGGTATTGAGTGAGGTGTGTGGGACTGACAGGAGGCCTCTTCAGTGTGGTGAAGGGGTTAACAACTGAAGGGGAGGGACTAACGCGTGTGAAGGCGGAGCTGGGGGTGAAGGGGGGATATGAGTCTGGGTTTTTTTGGGGTTGTCTTGGGTGGTGTTGCAGGCTGGGAAAATATATGGAGGCAATGTGCAATATTGGTTTAGGTAAGGTGCGTGATGGAGGTGTGTGAGAAAGAGGGGGTGTGTGTGTTGTGTGGCTTGGGCTTTTAGTGGAAGAAAGGGGTTTGTGAGGAGGGGTTGGTTGTTGGCATAGGGTAGTCTTTAGGGGGAGGTTGGATGGGGGCTATATGAGATGATGAGGTTGGTTGATGCATGGGTGGGGTCACAGGGATAGTGGAGGGGAAAGGGGTGGATGCGGGGGGGGGGGGGGGCTAGACGAGTGGGTAGTGAGTGGAGGTTTAATTGGGAGGGTTGGGGGTAGGAAAGTGTGTTGGGTGCGTTCTTTGGTGGGGTTGGTGATTTGATGGTGGTGGAAATAGGTGGTTTTGTGGGAGTTTGGTGGGGGGGGGGCAGATCTAGAAGGTCATTCGGGGTGATGAGGTGGGGGTTGAGAGGGGATGAGGTTGAAGGGGAAGGTATTGGCTTTCGTGGGAGGGTGGGGGTGGTTATTTTTGGAATATAGTTAGAGGGGTGATGGTGTTTGCTTGTGATTATTCGTCTTCTTTCCCTTTGTGGAGGAGAATTCGACGAAGAAGAAGAGGAGGAGGAGGATAGTGGTCTGGCAGCTCTACGGAACTTTGTTATCAGGGTGTGTTTTCTGGAGGGTTTAAAGGATTTCAGTCGTGGGCGTAAGTTGTAGCGTGAGGTGACTGGGGTAGATTGTGTGGTGGCGGTTGGGTGTGTACTTGGTTTTAGGTGGGGGTGGTGGTTTTCTTACTGTGGTGCCTGGTGGAGGTACTTCAGGGCTAGACGGGAGGGTTTCTGTTGTCGGGGGTTGTGGGTGGAGGTTTTCGTACTTTGATATTTTGGGGAGGTACTTGACTATCAGAAGTGAAGGAATTGGTCATGGTGGAGGAAGGTGTGATAGTGGGGGCTTGGGGTTTGTGGAGGTTAGTTTGGGGAGTATGTTGAGGAATGATCGGCAGGTTCTGTGCTGGAGGGTTTAGGCCTTTAGGGGTTTGTAGGGGAACATTTATAGCCTGCGTGGGAGGGGTAGTAGAGATGTTCAATTCAGGGTCGGACGTGTGGGGTGGGGTAATGTCTTGTGGTTTTAGAGGTTTAAATGCTCGGACGAATCTATTTCTGAACGTGCGAGTCACGCCGTGATAATCAATGATGACTTGATAGGCATTTGGGACTTTGATGATGGTATAGGGTCCGACATAGCGAGAGCCTAATTTGTTGGTGACAGGGAGGTTGGCTACCATTACGGTGTCATGGATGGCGAAAGGGTTTTTATCATCGGGGTTATCATTTTTGGTGTTTTGACAGGTTTGGGCGGTATGGATGGTGTTTTGCAGATGTTGCAATGGGTCAATTGTGGAGGTGTTGGAGGGGAGGTGAGCGTGATGGTGGAACGGCAGTAACAGGGGGGGTACGCCGTAAACACGTTCATGAGGTGAAATACCGTCTTCTCGGGGACAGGTGTTCATGCCCCATTGTATCATTTTTATCTGTGATGGCCAGTCTGAGGTGTTAAGAGCAATCATTTTGGTACATAACTGGTTGTTGATGGTGCGATGGCTGCGTTCGCATATAGCATTTCCTTGAGGCCAGTACGGGGATGAGTGTTTGATCTTAATACCGCATTGTTGGGTGAACTGGTGCCAAACGTGTCCACTAAATTCGGGGGCATTGTCGGATAGAAGAGCAAGGGGAAGGCCGAATATAGGGAACACTTCTGTGGCAAGCAGTGCGGCGACTGTGGTGGCTGTGTGGTCTTTAACTGGGCAGGCTATTAAAATTTTTGAATATACGTCAACAAATGTGACGATATAGCGGTTGGCAGCGTAAGAAGGAAACGGGCCCATGATGTCGAGGGATAGGACTTGGAACGGTTTGTTGGCAGAAATGGTACCAGCTGGGCCTGGGGTGCGTGATCTATCCTTCCCCAATAAACAAGGTTTGCAGGATTCTGTCACGCGTTGTGCAATCTTGGAGGTGTTGGGGGTCCAGTACTGATCCGCGAAGATTTTTAAAATTGTCTTTTGTCCAAGGTGTATGCCGTTTCCCTCGTGGATGGCAATCATGTAGTCGTGGGCAATGGTGGGGTCTAGGACTATGCGACCGGAGTCTGTGGCAAGTTGATCTCCCCAGCGAGTCAGTTTCTTGAAGATATTTAACGGTATCCAGGGTGGTCTGATCCTTGTTTCCCAAGATTGAATTAGTGAGGGGGCTGGGGGGGAATTATATTGGTTGATGGGGGTATGTAAGAGCTCAGTGTTTTGTAAGGCGGCTAGGTTGGTGGGGGGTCTTTTGGTACTGGCAAATCGTGACAGGGCATCTGCATTGGTT